>QYAK01000046.1:0-116758 GCA_003988795.1 Proliferodiscus dingleyae
CGGGGAGGTAGTGACAATAAATACTGATACAGGGCTCTTTTGGGTCTTGTAATTGGAATGAGTACAATTTAAATCCCTTAACGAGGAACAATTGGAGGGGCAAGTCTGGTGCCAGCAGCCGCGGTAATTCGAGAAAAGATTCAATGGCTAACCCAGTAGTGTAAAGAACGCTTTTATAAGATCTTGATCACATTTATTATATACTTGATCGACAAAAGGAAGAACTCATCTGCCACGGCTTGCACAGACATAGACTTATAGCGAGGTTCTACTTGTAACAATCGTTGTCTTCGTTCCTCTATCCTAGCACAATCTTCTTTCTCTTCGGCTTCGCGTAATGAGATAACCTCTGCCTACACAAGCCTATACGCGACGGTTTCTCTCTCGCGTTTCTGCTATTCATCATGGAATAAATGCTGTGCCTAGACTAGTGGGTATATAATTAGAGCACAGACTGGCTCCCGTTCCATCGTCCAACAGATGTGACGCCCTGAATATCCACGGCTCCTTGCGTGAGCTGGACAAAGGTCAGCCTACATTTTCAATAAAAAGTTAAGATGGGGAAGGTTCCGCCACATTGAAGAGCCGGCGGATGGCGTCTTCGATGACTAGTTTGCGCCAAAATAGGTTCCAGCTCGCTAAAATTCCGGAAGAGGGTGTACTGAGATCCTGGGCGACATGCGGTCGACATTGTGTAGAACTGTTCTTCAATCTTTGTAATTCTCCGCGGATAAAGTCAAGCTTTGGGTATAGCATTGGACCGTATGAGGATCTCAATTGAATCACTGACGATTGACGGCGCTAGCAGGCAGAATCTTATGTTACATAAGTCTGCGCGACGCAGCCTCGCGGGCGATAAACGCAATGCATATGGGGCAGATGCTATCATTCCAAACTCTATCTTTGCTAACAGGCACCATATCGTACTCGAGTTTGGGACTGTCCTGGTTATTCATATATTCAGCTGCCCTGTATAACAAACTCTAACTCCAAGCCAAAGCTATCCTTCCCCTAATCCTGGGGGTAAGCTATGCCACGTCCACGCCACGCCATGCCATGCAACCTGATCCAAAAAAAAAAAAAAAATCAAATAATCCGAAGCCGTCCTTCCCTAGAGGTAATGCAAAATGTACAGTTACAGGGTAGGCTTCTCTAAAGTGAATTTCCGTTGAGAAAATAAGACAAGAGACAGAAAAAGGGGGGTTTGAAAGACAAAGAAGTCAGAAGCAGAAGGGTGGAGCTGTCCTTCCCCCGGAGAACGAGGTAAGCTATACCATGTGTCCCAACGCCGCCACTCCAAAACAAAGAAGCGAAGGTGAAAGACCCAAGGAACCAATCCAAATCAAGCTACCCATGTCTCCATGACGAATCATCCCCCACCTCCAAAGTACGTGCCAGTCTCGGGAGTCAACCAGATCAGACGAGCTCAAATCCCTCATCTTCGTCGTCAACATCTTTAGCGGACCGCACCACTCGAGCAGCCCTCTGCTTCGGGCTTCCCTTCTTCTTATGACCGTTCTTCAGCACGGTCGTCTCGCCATCCGCATCCAAGACCTCGTACTCGCCCCTCAAGATGCGGTCCGTCTGCTCGCTCAGCCACTGCTTCTCGGCGCGCTCGACCAGGCCGCCGAGGGCCACGGGGCCGCCGGGACTCGCGCCCTTGCTGTCGAAGCTGTAGAGGACTCCGACATCGGCGTTGGCATCGCGCAGGGCGGTGTGGATGGGGGAGTCTGTGTTGTTGGCGTGCTGGGGAAGGAGCTCGAGGAGGGATCTGGAGAGGTTCGAGGTGGAGTCGTTGGCTTCGACCCAGGCGTCGACTTTGCGGTCGAGGCGGCCAGCCGCAGAACCGAGCTGGTAGCCGGTGTTGGAGCCAGTTCTAGGGTTCTTGTTTGCGTGACTCTTGTAATCGGAGGTGCTGTGAAAGTCTTTGGTCAGCCTATTGTATGTGGAGTTGTGGATGGGGCGAATGCCATACACTTGCGACCACTGCTTCCTTGGTCGGACCTTGTCGCGCTGGGATTCGCTTCCGCCGACGACTTCGTCAAGGGAGTTGTCTAGGATTGCAAGTCGGACACCGGGAGAGGGTCGAGCTCCGTTGCTCCATTTCTCGCTGGCGTCCTTGTCGCGCTTGAAGGCTTGAGCGGCAGATCGGATATCACGCTGGGGAAGTGGGGAGACGCGTTCCTGGACAGAGCCGGGTTCGTGGATAGAGCCAGAAGACATGATAGCTGTGGCCTTAGAGATGTTCGTGGAAATAATGCTGTTGAGACGAGGATCTGGGTGCAGTTGAAGCTTTATGGAGACGCTTCCTTTGGTCAAGTTATCAAAGCACGAGTCTTCTTTGTTCCAGATGAGGTAAGAAGACTAGCTGGCTCGTCAAAGTGGCAAAGGCTCGACTGTACAATCTGGTGTCTCGTGATGAATCCCTGAAAAGATGTCTTGGAAAAGGGAAGTGTATGCGTAAGAAGACCGTTTATAAAAATGAAGGGAAGTAGCCAATCGCCGGATGACTGTATCGAGTAGTAAGGAACCGAGGAAAGTACAGACCACGCACAATCAAGTGGTGGTGTGAATGTGACAGAGCGGCTCAAGTCTTCTGACAGAGACCCGAGGGATAGAGAGAGAGGAGGGAGGAGTGAGGGAGCGCGGTGCGTTGTGTTGTGTTGTTCCTGGCAGATCTCGGCGAGTGAGTCAGGCGAGGCTGAAGATGAAGAGAGAGTCGGCTGGGTAGTTGGGCAAGTAAATGCAACTATCCGTCTATTAGAAGGAGAGAGATGTAGCAAAAAAACGATCTAGGTGATTCTGGATACTGGTTTGATGGTGGATTAAGAAGGTTTGATGGTTATGAGAGAGAAGGGGAGGAGAGGAAGTAGGAAGAGGGAGGGACGCGTTGAGCTCTTATCGAGACGGGGGCGACTCGGTATCGCTCGGAGGCATCACCTCAGACTGGGGCCCAGTTGGCACCAGCGCCAGCCCAGTCATCACACACAGCCATGACCTCGGTCAGCGGGACTGAGCAGGACTGAGCAGGACTGTGGCGTGGACTGGGTTAGTAATGGACCAAGACAAGACAAGACAAGACAAGACGGGGCAGCCCAAACAAACGATAACGTGCGACGTGTTGATGCTTGTGCTTGTGCTTGTGCTTGTGCTTGGTGCTTGATAGATTGCGAGATAAGCGCGGGGTCTGCAGGAGTGGAGTGAAGGTGGATGCGATAAAGCTACTGTGAGTGATGTGGGCGTGCATCAGTCCCAACACTAACAAGGGAGCTGATGCTGATGATGAAGCTGCACGCCGATAAGACAAAACTCAAGACATGTGCCTGCATGACCGACCGAGAGCAGCTCCAGACTCCTTCCACCACTCTTGAACTCACAGGTGTCCGTCCATCCTTCCCTCCTTCAGATGCATCCCAATATCGGCAATCCATCTACCTGTCTTCTCTGGTCTTTGTCGGGAAATCTCAGGACATCTCCCAGATAATTAGATGCTGAGAGCACGGATTGCCATTTGCTGCTATTTTTGGCTGTTCGCCTCTTGCTTTCTCCCCCGTGATGGAACGAACCAACTGGCAAGCCTACCATGTCATATCATGTCATCTCCTATGATTGCTCTCAGCTCCCAAAACGCGTCTTGTGTTATGTGTGATGACCTCAGCCCCACTCCCACGCCCACCGGCATCCTACTTCCAAGTTCCAGCTTTTCCTTTGGACAGAGCCATACTGTAGCATAAGGCTTACCGGGTTGAAGCTGGCTGAGAGCTATCCAGTCCAGACCTCTGGAGCGGTGCCTCGCAGTAGAGCTTTTCACACCCCGCATTCAGCCACAGCTATCTCACTCTATCGACTTGCTACTCCCTTCTCTGTACTTGTCCAAACTGCACCTAACTCCCAAAGTGGTCGTAGGTACAGTACCTAGGCAGACTATCTCTCCTCTTCTTAGCGCCGGTGTCAGTCACAAGACTCCCGAGTGATGACTGTGGCTGTGACATGTCCATGTCCAGTCGTCAACATGTGCAAGGACGCAGCAATAACGCTGCCTGAGAACCGAGATCAGGGCCTTCCAGGTTCCCGAGCCTCTCGGATTTCCAATGACTTCGGTCTACGTCACGGTACTGTTGTCTTACAGAAAGCAAGGCGTGATGTGAAACACGCGTTTCTCCCCCTTGCCTATCAATGCCTGTCCCGTGACAAACTCACGTCTTCTCAGAGTACCTGAGTTCATCCGACCTAAGCGTGCGCAAGGTTAGTTTCGACCTACTTGACGCTTCTTCAACTCTTCATCATGGGCGTCTTTTGATTGGCTTGCGAAAGTCATCATTCACGTGAGGTGGGACTGCCCCTCAACTTCATGCTGCTAGGCCATATTCTCAGCCTCAGTTGTGTACATTAGATTTGAAGCCAATGAACTGTTTTAATTACCTGTGGTTGGGAAATTTTATTTCATATTAGATGGGAGGCTAGTCCGTTATATATATATTGAAAAACTTATATCAAGAGAGAAGCGCAACCCCGACGCACCGAGAGCCTCTTCTATACATGAGTGCGTAGATCTACAACCACAATATAGAAGATATCGACATCGAAAGCCAGAATTTTCTAATTCCCAAACCATGTCGAACTCTGAGCAAGATTTAAAAACATACTACGGAAACTGCCACTGCGCAGCCTTCAAATACAGCTACAAAGCCCCAGGATTGAAAAGGGCCTCGACCTGCGGATGCAGTCACTGTTCACGCGTACCATCTCCCAGAATCTCTGCCCCGCTCCCCCAATCCATAAGATTAAGCAATACTAACTCAAATCAGAAAGCTTTTCAATGGCACTTCCCCGTTCCAAGAGATAACATGACCATCGAAAGAGGCGACATCACCGAGCTAACCAAGTATGAATTCGGCGAAAAGAATATAGCTTACTACGTACATCGCCCGCTTTTACCCTTTCCCCCCTTTGCATCCTTTTCATACCTCTATTTTATTTCGAGAGTCTAAGCGACTAATAAAGATGGGCTGGAGCTTTAGTTCTGCTCGAAGTGCGGCTCCACAATCTTCTCCGAGTTCAACAAAAAGCATAAGTTCGGCCCTGGGATAACACCGGGTATATGTGCCATCAACGTTCTGTGCCCTCCTTTCCCCTCCCTTTCACCTTCTCTCTTCTCTGACTAACCTCATCCAGGTACGTACGATCCGCGACATCGACCTCGATGCCCTCGAACTCGTGCAGAGCACCCAGACCTCGGGCGAAGACTTCGGGGTTCCATATGAGGCTCCTGAGTTTCCGGTGCATCCGCCTCCGGAGGCGGGTAAGCAGTGGTATGATGGGAATTGTCACTGTAAGGCTGTGACGTATTCTGTGCAGTTCAAGCCGCTGGACGAGATCGAGGTGTTGAGCTGTAACTGCTCACTTTGCAGACGGGTATGCTCTTTTTTCTCTAACCAAACCCCTACACAGTTTACATGCAGTCTTCCCGCCCAATGAGAGGGGGGGGGGAGAGAGGAAAATAATTAAAAGACCTTATAAAAAAACAAATAAGACTAACAGGAACCCAAAAGAACGGCGAGCTCTACATCTACCCCACCCGCAGCGCCGTCACCATCCATACAGGCGCCGACAAGCTAGCCGAGTACCCCTTCCTCAGCACGCTGAGCCTGCACACCTTCTGCCGCACCTGCGGCACCAGCGTGCTGGTGCGTGTCCTGAGCGACAGCGAGGGAGGCAGCGATGGGCCGGATCCTGTGTGTCCCGTCAACGTGAGGAACTTCAACGACGTGCGTGCCGAGCAGCTGCCGGTGAAGAAGTACGATGGGTGGAGTGTGGGGGATCTGTATGTTGTGAAGTGAAAGGCCCCCCGATGGGGGGAAGTGGATGTGATGTCAAGTTGGTGTGTTTATGAAGAAAATGGAGGTTTTAAGAAGAGAGTGTTGGTAAAGATGGAGCAGAGCTCTCAAATAAAGATTTTATACAAAATGACGAGGGAGGAAGAAAGTTTCGACATCCACTTGACTGATGATATCGAGCCAAATCAAAGATCCAAATGTACTATTGGTACGGTGCAAGGATACAGTCGTATGCCTTTTCAGCGTCGTTTTTTTTCGGTCGACTTTTTGTTCCTGTATCCCTCTCGGATTACTCTCTCGAATCTGTAACGCCGACTGAAAACTAATCAATTGAGTAAATTAAAATCTGAAAATCTGAAAGTGATCGTCTAATTCGCGCGATTATTTCTATCATATCTTTTGATTAACCAAAGTAATTTTGCGAGAATTTGGCTTTTCTAATTCGGCACGCCGGGGGAAAAAACGTGTGCGGAAGGGCCAAAAAAGCGACGCTGAAAATGCATATATCTGTAAATACATGGAAACAGCAGCACGGCGAGCGACGCATAGGACCCTTCCTAATTTATTTAACCATGTAAGCCAGTCGCCGCGCTCTTTCCTTAATTTTTCTCTTGTTTTCAGTTCCTAAAGACTACCACTAGAAAATCACCCCTCCCACATTTACTAATTCCAACAGCATCTTTTCGAGCAGTAATGTCTGTCCTTATTATATCTCATTCCAGCATGCAGTTACTGCTATATATGAGTCCAGCCAGGTCTCTAAAGACCCCAGCAAGATACCTTGTCAGCCTACAGGTCAGCCTTGAAAAGTTGATTGTGGCGCAGCCAGGGTCTTCAGCTGCACCGTAACCCCACCTCCACATCCAAATGTTCGTCAATACTCACTTCTTTCCATTATTTCCCCTTACATCTCGAGTTAACTCTACGGGAATTCGCCATGTGCTTGAAGCATCATTGCTCGAGGAACATATGGCGCGATAACGACAAATGGCAGAAGCTGCTGGGCTAGCACTAAGTGTCCTTGGAGTCACAGCCTTATTCTCGACCTGTGTCGAGGCATTCAACTTCGTCGTCTCTGCAAGAGATTGTAGCAGAGATTATGAGGAACTATCGTCTCTAGTTTGTCTCCTGAATAGAAACCCCGAAGTCCGAGAAGAATTGGGCTGACCTGTAGTCTTCTTGCAGCTTGGTCTGACGCGGTTACGCTTCAAGATATGGGGCGAAAGTGTTGGCCTTGCATCAGACTCGTCCCAAGGAGAATCTAGAATCCCATATAATAACAATCTCGATCTTCCTCATGTTCAACCAGAGATCCAGCGCGCTCTTGAGAATATTAGGCACTTACTCAGCAGCGTAACAACGATTGACCGGCGATATGGCGACACTGAGGCCTCGGCCTTGGTACAGACTACAACGCTGCGTGGGACCCATATATTCGAGAAGTCTTTTGACAAATTGAAGAAACGTATTCAGAAGGGTCAGAAGGAAAAGTCTGTACTGAAAGTGTCGAGATGGGCGGTGCATGATGCAGCTAACTTCGAGGAAACAATCAGACGGCTTGATGCTTTCGTCGACGGACTATTCAAGATCACAACGTCATTGGACTCGGTACAAAAGCGCTACGAGGAGCTCAGGATCCATGAGGAGGTCCATGCCATCACTAATGAGGAGGATCTTGAACTGTTGGCAGAAGCGACTTCAAGGCACTCGAGGACATCATCTATTCATCAAACTGTCTCGGATGCTGCTAGCATGAGGCTTTCTCTTACGAGTGGGTCAATACGAGGTGCTAACATGGATACTGCGGCAGGAAGTAGGCCTCATAGCAATGCATCTACGTACTCGTTCCATACTGCCAAGACTAGAACGTCTCTCAAAGTGCTGGACACCATGGATGAGGAAGATAGCGATGAAGATGGCGACGACTGGCAATTGAATGAAGAAGTTCGCAAAAATTCTTCTCCGGACGCAGAACTGACACCTGAGGATCTTAAGAATACTCGGTCGTGTGCAGAATGTGTTGAGGCTTCAGCCCAATGCTTCGTTGCTAAGGACGATGTTTCGTGTCGTAATTGTCGACAGAAACAGCAAGAGTGTAGTTTTGCAGTTGGTAAATCTGAAATTGATCCTGATTCGTCGTCGGATTTCTTGAGGTCCATTCCACAGCATGAACGTCTCCTCACCGAATCAATGGCTAGGTCTCGCTCGGCACCACGTACGCTGACCTTTGAAGCTGGAGATAAGCACCATGGAGATCATATGGAGGCCATTATCGACAAAGACCTTGATTATTGGATCGAGCATGGTGCCGATCTAGTCATCCAGGCTCATAGAAGCGGCTCTGTCTATAAGCGTATGTGCCACGAGCTACGGACCATTCGAAAAGCACAAGTTCGATTTGTCAGTGCAACTGCAGTCGGAGACGACCTTTCCAAATTACTAGCTTGTGTTGAGGGACCTCCTGAGACACCCTACGAGGGTGGATTGTTCTGGATTCTTGTTTCGGCGTCGAAGACGATTCCACCAGGTGCCCCCATACTACGATTTCACACCAAGATCTATCATCCGAACATCGACCCTAGGACGGGCGTTCTTTGTGCAGACTATCGGCAGAAGTGGAACTCTGCCAAGGTTTCTAGCTCGATGAAGGGTAAGGTTGCAAAGGGCACTGCTTTGTGGTCTGAGAGAACGACGCCAGATATGTGGTCACTGCTTTCACTCCTGATTGCAATATGTGCACTCCTGGCTTCGCCGAATGCAGATGACCCGCTGGTCCCTGAAATTGCTCAGAAGTACGTTGAGGACTACGAGGACTATTGTAGGATAGCAAAAAGGTGGACGGATGAATATGCAAAAGACTTGGAGAAGCCAGATGAGAGTTCCCTCCACTTTCCGGATGAACCGCTTGCCGGAGCTACTGCGGAGTCACCTAATAGACCTATGATCTTGGAGCCCGAAGTGACTCTAGAATACTCATCGTCTGCTGTACAAGAATACCTTCGTTCAAAGTACGATGAGAGGTTCAGCGATGACTGGGTGATGGATCCAGGTCATTCACGGCATCCTATGACCGTGGACAGGTTGTCAGATTCCACGACCGAGAGCTCAGTCAGCCCCATCGATCTCGAATCTACCTCTGGAGATGAGAATTCTGAAGTGACTGTTCTCGATGGAACCATTGAATCCTTCCTTCTACGCGACCGTGAGCGAAGTCATCCTAGGCAAATGACGGGCCAGCAATTGTCTAATCTGGAGCAATGGCGTATAGTTCGAGAAATACGTCTAGCATTGGGAAAAGTGCTACGCCCAGCAGAATCTTCGAAACAAATAAAGTATTCCAAATTAGCCTTGACCAATTCTCGGATCCGTAGTTTGATCCACCAATCTGCAGAACGGTTAACAGATGGAACATGTGTGTCGGACGAACCGCGACTGTACTTTGTTGCATTAGTCAATACATTCAGCGCATATAGATCCAACACTGATTCTTGGTCAGCTATAGCCAAGGATGATGATTCACCAGTATCCAGACCAGCAAGCTCTGATACAAAGTTCAATAACGATTCCACATCTGGCTCAGGAAAGGCTGCGGCTAGACCATCTCCAGCAGACGAGGGCCAAGTCTCTCTACCAGATGTGTCGGCAGCAACTACACTAAAGCCTGAAGGTTCAATGGCTGACTCCATTCACTCTGGTACTTCTTCTGTCACTGATACAATGCGCGCTCGACGTCATCTCACCTCTATGGAGCATTTCACACCTCCCAGGCCTTCTGTCAATTACACTTATGCGCAAGAGGCCACAGACTATTCACCATACCGAACAGCATCGTACTACACATCCAGTTCAACACCGTCCTCAGCTTCTTCTGCATATAAGTCCTACAGGGGCTACGAAAGGATAAAAAGACACCCAATACCCTATTATGAAGATCCGCGTCCAAAGGTTTCACCACGATATACTGCCACCGGGCACTACACCACTTCAACCAATTTGGGCCCAAACTCTCGAGTAAAGACACGTCGTGAGGTTAAAATTAATCATTCTGTTAAATACCAAGTCTCTCATGACATATCTGGCAAGGATAGATATACAGATTATGCAGTCGATGATGAGATCTACAGAGTGATTCACCATTCAAATACGTCCAGCCTTGGTCATTACAGGCGTAGCACTAGTCTTTACAATGGGTCTGATGTCCCGGAATACAATGATTACGCCAGACACGATATATCTTACGAACAACCAACCAGGAGACGTCGACAGTCATCTTCGGCACCACGGCGAACACAAACAACTCGTCCGACACCTCCACCTAAGCCTCTTATCTGCAGAGCAACTCAAGCCGACGCTCGAAAATATAAAATTCCTCATGGCTTTGAGCTTAAGAACTGGGATCCGCAAGAAGAACCGATTTTGCTTCTTGGGAGTGTCTTTGGTAAGTACTACGCACTTTGTTCCTTCATGCCACCTCATCTTGACTCGTCTAAACGTGTTGCAATCCCTAAATCTATCATAAACGGAGACTCTTTCTGTTCTTCTATTCTACAACGATCCTTGCTTGCTGCATAGCTGACCCTTTGCACATGTAGATGCCAATTCTCTAGGGAAATGGATTTATGATTGGACAGTCAAGTCTTATGGACCCGCAACACCTTTCGCAGAGACTGCTGGCGACCTTTGGATCTTATTGATCAATCTCGCTGGCAAACTCAAAAGAGCAGAAGATATAATATCCAAAGTCCGCAAGGCAGATGACCGTGAAATGATCGAAGATTTCCTCGAATCAGGAGAACGAGTCTTGAATAAATTCAAGAAGCTGCTCAAATCTTGTGAAGCATTTGCCTATTCATCGGGGAAAAATTTAACTACAAAGCCATTCATAAACGTTGGTGTAGAATTTGTAGAGACGATGTTTGACCGGGAACGAGAGCTGGAACAGACAGAAAAGTGCATGTCAAGCATCAGGCTGTGGAATCTCCGTTTCGATGCCAATTGTGAAGAAATCCTGAAAAATCCTGAGGCTAGACCACCACCATTAATTATGACAGCCGTCAAAATCAGGACCGCCTTCGGCTTAAAGGACATCCCCGAGAGGGAGGAACCGAAGGAAGACCTGGGCTGGTCTTGAGGCATACCTCCGAAAATACGAAATTAGAAAATGGAGAAACAGGGTGGGGGATAGAGTCGGCAGCGAAATAAAGGCGTCTAATCTCAAATGCTACTCGTATAGGTTTACGTATCAACGTTGCTTCAACCCCTGCTAGGCATATTGCCTATCTATCATAAATCTTTCCATCTTCCTCATACCACGAAACTGAACCATAGCTATCATGCTCATACAACAGCTCTTGCAACTTTCTCTTGTCTCGTGATTTGATGCTCTTATCGCAGTTGGGGCAATGACCCGTGGAACATTGCAAGAGCTTGCCGCCAGCTCTGGCAGAGCAGTTGGCTGCCTTGATCTTCGAGGAGGCAGCTGAGGGACAGCTGACCCAGGTGTGGCCCTGAATATGTTTGCAAGTAGGGTAGAGGACTAGGTGGCGAGTGCACATGTTGTGATCTGGGAAATTATATAATAATGACGAAAATCGTGAAAAAAGGTAGGAGGGCGGAAAACACTTCGGGGATAAAGTTGATGACATTGATACAAATATACTTGAGATCAAGTTGTGATTCAAGATAGATACTTCGTGAATAACCAAGTGTAGCTTTGGAATCAATCGTTTGGATTCTTTTGACTGTAAAACAGAATCCGGCTCTGCGTAGCTATTTTCTTTCCACCATCTCAATCTAGTGAATGTCTACAATTGAACAAATGCGCGAATGCAATGCGAGATTATTCATGAATTATTGTCACGGGTTTGACGGTCACTTAGGTTAGCCAAGGTCGCGCCCCTCCCCACCACCCCCCCTTTTTGTGAGCCTCTTCCTTTCATCACGCACTGTATCCTAGCTTCTTCTTTTTCTTCTTCAGTCTATAATCACAGTTGATTCGCCCTATTTCGCGTCCTGTGCCCTTAGGATTCGTGATCGTGACAACACCTAAGTGTGAATGCATTCCGCACGATTGGGCTACTTGAGGCTATTGGACAGCAGTCGAGCAGCAATGAGGAGATATTCAGCGGATATTGGGACGAAAACTGCGACGGTTGAAAGAATGATAACAAGATACGATTTCAGACCATCGCCTAGTGTCCTTTGCTCCTTTGCTAGTACGTTCTTTCCGAGAGATTTAAACAATGCTAACAATCTTTTTATCCCATCCACTAGCCATTCCATCCTGTTCTGGGATTTCTGCAGTGCCTACCCGCCTGTATTCATCAGGCGTTCTATGTGTCGGTTCCAAGATGAGAGCATGAATAGTGTTGTCTGGAATGAACGAGATGTCCGAAATTCTCCTTCTAAACTGTGCAATTTGAAAACATATCAGCCCCTTTTCCAGAGAATCTGAGTTCCGGGTTTCTGGATCCGACCAATCATCCATAGTACATATAACTCTTCCAGTATTAATCTTCCACACCTCTTTGTTGTTATTGATTCTATTATATACTGGAGCTCTTTCACCTCTCCATTGATTCAGGCGCCGCCATCGTCCTCTCATCCGAAGCGTTGAAGTAATGAGCGAAGCGAATGGATTATCGTTATGGGTAATAACCTCTAGCTCAACAATCCTAGCTCTAAATTTATTCAGCCATAGTTACAAAGGTTTCTACAGGGTGATATCCAGGGTATATTTGTTGATGCCCAACTCCAGGATGGAACTTTTGTCGATTCCACACGACTAACTGGGCCATCACTATGCCAAAACAAGCCTCGGTGGAAGTCCTCCAACCACAAGCCAGCTTTGTAATGATAACCTGTTCGCTGTTGAAATTTTTGTGCAACTCCAGCGATCGCGGGGAGAATGTCGTTGTGATTAGTGATGCTACGTCTCAAGTAATTCCCTATACTAGAGTACCAGAAATTCATGTGATCACCATCCTTTCCTATGTTGACGCCCACTTTCAGATACGAGCTCAGCCTCATAGGTAGAATATCGGAAATATGGCCCACAGATAGAGGCTCTCCGCTATAGGTATAATAAGACCTCTCTGGACAGGCATAAGAAAGACTGGAAGTGC
Source organism: Proliferodiscus dingleyae (assembly GCA_003988795.1). NCBI lineage: Eukaryota > Fungi > Ascomycota > Leotiomycetes > Helotiales > Lachnaceae > Proliferodiscus > Proliferodiscus dingleyae. Next base: position 12,962 of record QYAK01000046.1, read on the forward strand.
AACACTTCCAGAAAAGGGTTGAAGAGGCGAATTCTAGCCTCCGGGGAGATAATAAGCTTTCTTGCAATACCCAGGCTCTTCCGTGAAGCGCTTCAGCAGACAGCGTTATCCTGGGTGCTTGTTGATGGGAAAGGCAAAATCCAACATCCCCCCGAATTTGGAGTGATGTACTATGGCAAGAAGCACAGCCATACATTCGTTGTACTGTTTAGAGGTTTGGAAGATTCCTTCTCCACTGTTTCGAGCTGTAGGGGCGCAAATGTTAAGAGCACATTTACTATAAGTCTCTTTCATCTTTATTGATTCGGCTGCCCAATCTTCAGGATCATCTTGAATAATGCAGAGGGCGTTTACCCGGAGATACCGGAAACCAAGTTTTCTGGTGATTACTACTGCATCTCTAAAGGTGGGTGGTAGCTGGTCCAGTGGTAGCGTTTTAGTCATACTCGACAGAGTCGCTAGAGTTGTAGAGACAGGAAGATGGTCGCCCCAACAATGGCTCAAAGTAGTCCATACTCCTTTGGCGCCGTTTGTAATCAGCAACTTCGAGTAATTGACCCAGAACTTGGTCCAACATCTATTACCTTCGATGGCAAAATGCTCGCTTTATCCCAAGTGCGGTCCTTGTGGTGGGTCTTGCAAGTTCGCATCCAATCATGCATAAGATTGAAACAAGCATTCAAATCGTTTCTATCAATCGTCTCTCGGGAACAAAGCGATTCGACAAAGGATCATCTGAACGACGTGAGCTTAGCCTTATAGATCTTCTGGTGCTACTGTAGCAGTTCACACACCTTTCTTCGTGAAACCTTCGAGAAACACCTGTAATGGCTTCTTATCTTCTCTGTCTGATCCTCTTTGTAGCTCAAATACGACTCCGTCAAACCATAAATGTCCAGAGTATGTGATTTCACAGTGTTTAGGGTCAGTTGTTTTCTGTTTCATCTCCTCCATCGATTTCCAGTCCGGCGATGTCATCTTCAATGCGTCCAAAACTGCGTTGCACATCCCACAACCCAAAATAGCGGATTGGCGTAGATCACCAAAGCTTGCATGATGCTGGTGCTTATCTCTAAATGGAAAGGGGGGCTTCCTAATGACAGCATAACACCATGAATCTAAGTCCCTAATTTTATTGCAGAATTTGCAAAGGACAAGTCCTCTCTCCTCATCGACACACTCAAAACCTAACTCGACATGGCGATCTATAGGATCCATATCCATATCCAGAGATAAATTGTTTGGTTAGGAGGCAGCTGTGTGCGGAAGCAGATACGTATGTGGTTGTTTATGGAAACTTCTAGGGAACACTTCACGTGACATCAATACAATGTGCTGTTCGAACGATTTGTGTTACTGTAAATGTAGTCCTATGTAAGCGCCTTTCGCCGCTTATGAAGATGCGTGAGGTACCATGTGCCTCCCATCTTGCCCGGATAAATTCGGCACAGAGGCTCCTTGTCCTCTGTGCGTTCAAGACTTGAGAACTCTATGTATTCTTAATAGGAGCTTCGTGCTATAATTCCGAAATTTGGAGGCAGATCAGTTGTCATGATATAGCAAGGAAAATGATTTGAGCAGGTTTCAATGCTATCAGCAGGATAATTAATAGTACGACTAAACGGCAATATTTCCTTACTATAAACTGAATTTTTGTAGAGATGTAGCTAAAAAATAGCAACAAGCTATTTATAATTTTATATGTTTATATGACAGAAATGTAAGACTCCTAAGTCATCAAATCGCTGATGCACGCAGGAATAAACGTTAGCTATTATTTACACCAGATCCGTTCAAGAAGGAGTGTTGGAGATTTATGCAAAAGTTTTGGCTTAGTTATATGCTGCGCAGCGCACGAGGTGGTATATGCATATATATGTGTATGATTTTAGAGTCAGCTTCTAAGGACCATACAAGTCCAGAGCTGGGAATCCTCCTAAATTAGGGTATTCTATGCCGATTAATGGTTACTTACATCATGGATCATCACCTCATTACAAAGAGCACGGCGTTAGAGATGTTAGCTTTTAGCTCTGCCAGATCGACATAGGTAAAGATATGTAATGATTTTGTGTTGTAACGTTGTCAATATATACACATAGTTTCCCCCGACTCTTGCCCTCAAGCTGACCCGTCCAAAGTAGGGCAGCTCGGCACAGATAGGCGGTATTTGGTTCAAGAGGAGGCTCGGGTGACAGTCTGCTTGGCAGACCCAGCTCCGCCCCAGCTCTCCACGGAGAGGGTTTGGTAGTTGTGCGTTCCGAGGTTCATGTTATACGAAGCCCACTGCTTAAAGTGGTTAGCAACTGTGACGTTACCACTGCTTCTGCCGGACTGGCGGATGGAGAGGTATTGCTGGAACGTCGAGGTTCCCTGGATGGATGGCTGGTTGGTTTGCTGGTGCTCCCAGACTTGATAGGTGGCCCCGTCGCTGGTAAAAGTTCCCTTGACAGTGCCCTGTTGCGGAGGGTTGTGAGAACTTTCCATAATGTAGTACTCGACAAGAGGATTGGTAGTCCAGCCATAAATGGAGAGGAGACCAACTCCACTAGAGACGGAGAAGGAACCATCAAAATTGATTGGGCTGCATGTCGTTTCCGTTAACGAGATACAGTAGAATACTGAGGATTTATCTTACGCGGAACTGCCCGTCTTCCATCCTCTTCCCACAACGAAATCCGAGTTTGTGTTGAAGGTTACTGAGAAAGAGTTGCCAGTCGTGGAGAACTGGGCATTTGCACCACCTGCAATATAGTTCTGGGTATAATCTGTGGCCTGTCGACGACCGAGTCCACTACGAACCTCGCTGCGGTTCCCAGCAATGTAGAAGTCTGCTGGTCCACGTTCCTCGATGAAGCTCAATGGAGAGGCAAGGGATCCAACAATTGCAAGCGAAGCAACTGCGAGGCTGGAAAACGTGACCATGATGAATATAAGAACGTATCAAACTTATTGATGAATGAGGGTGATGGATTAATGTTCGTCCATATCAGCGACTCTGCAGACTTATATATTCTGGTGAAGCCATCCCCTCTTAATAGCCAGGATCATAAATAATTAAATGGAATCAACTGATGCCATCATAAGAGCATTATCGGTCAAGGTTTTCTGGCTGTCGTTTTAGGCGGGACGAATTGTCCATGAATTGGATCAGTAAGGATCGTCAGTAACAGAGAGAAATTGTGGGGGAGGCTAAAAAGCGAGTTTATCCGAGGAAGCTGGGGTATTAACCTGATGGCAATGGTGGGGGTCTTGATTAAGGCTATGTTAGTGAAACAATATGTTTACGTTTTAGCCAATATAATTGGGTTGTTTTAAGTATAAGCATATCGGTTGTCCACTGCCGGATGAGCGCGAAATGAAGTGGCGCCTAGTTGCTCCCCTGAAATAAAAGGGGTACTGCACCGGTGCGAAGGAGAGCTAAAAATTGTAAGCCAATGCGGTGGCCCCAAAAATGGTGGCGCAATATTACGTCTTACCTTCAACTTCTACTTATACGTGTTGTGAACTCTAAATGCCTAACAGCCATTTGACAAATACGGAAACGTGTGGGATGTTCAGAGCTCCCCTCTTTCGGAAGGTTACCCTAGAGGGAATCATCTGAGCTTTAGCTGTTATATCGGCGGATAATGTCAGTAAAGCAACTGGCGGCTTGGCCTAAAGCTTTCCTATCTTGGCGTAGAGGGCTGTGCCAGTCACTGCAACTCTCAATTACTATGCGTTTTTCTAAGCATCTTGTTTCCCATCTACAGAGAATGCAGCTTTTTCCCATTCTAACCACCGGTCAAGTGTGGTGTCCTCGGGAATGACTTCGCTCAGACTCGACCATCGGTTCCACATTCCCAGGTTCATTCGGTTCCAGATGGCATGAAGATTTGCCCCTTCTCGTTCAGCAGAGCGAACATGGATGAAAAAAGTACTCAGTACATATGATAGGAGTGCTGGGTAATCCTGAAGTAGGTGACTCTGTTGTCCAACGGACCACGCTATCGACGCAGCGATGCTAGGAGCTCTAGAAGGAGTAAGCAGCGGATCGTCCTTGGGCCCATTAGTGTTCTCGTAAGTCTGCCGAAGAGCGTATGCCTGTGGATTGACCGGCCCTGGCGAGTTGCCCCGTGAAGAATATGGCTGAGGGCTCTGTTTTCCTTGATTTAGGGAATAGGAATAGCGAAGTGAACTAGCAGATCCAAAACTCCTAACGCTAGAGGCTGAGCCAGTACGGTGCAGTCGATCCGACCCGATCCACTGCCACTCAGCGCCACTTGTGGTCGTGCCCAGTCCATCTCGACGAACATTTGTTGCAGATTTCCACTCCAAATCGATTGAAGGTAATTTAGACGGTCTTGTCTTCTCCCTAGCCAGAACTAAATCGTCTAGCTCGGCAATCGCAATGTAATCAAGACAAGTGTTTAAGATACTTATATAGCCATCAACAATAGGAGAAAAGGATAGACCGAGAAGTTCGAATCCACCATTGCGAAGAAAGAATTCTCGGACAGATTCGTGAATTACCTGGACGATCCTCGACTCCCCGATACCTTGGTCTAAAGACCCTGCTCCGGCGTCTACTGAGTGGTCGTCCGTAGATGTATCTGCGTCTGTGTCTACCAACTGTGTGACCTCAACTAGGCCCATCGATATGTACCGAATTTGCTTCACAAGTTGCTCGTCTGTCTCAGCATAATGATCTGACCGCCGACACTGCGCGAGCGACGCTGGAAGAGGACGCCTGATGAATGGAAGAATGTGGCGCCACTCATGCAAGCGTAATTCGCCACCCAGGCAAACCCAACGAAAGAAGCGTAAGGTGGTGAATTGGTCCTCACATGGCTGCTTGATCATGTCGCGATAAAGAGATTCGAGATCTTGTGGGACCTGGGACAATTGCTCGTAGACAAAGTTCGTATTGCGGCCCTGCTCTAGATGTCTCAATGCTATGTCTACGACGAGCGTGACCCACAAGAAGACTCCCGAAGACTGGTCCTTGATAACTTGCCTTAGATTCATTAATTCTAAAGCCATGGTCGTCCCCTTCTCGTCACCCGCTTGACTAACAAGATGAAAATCCACGTAACGAGAGATGTCGGCTGCGTTGTGATCTTCTACCACAACTATGGGGCTGTCAGCAGTATTGAAGGCTCCAAAATGACGGCTTGAGATACACAATCTAATGTCAATTGCTCTTGAAGATGCCAGGTCTATCAAGTCTCTAAAAAAAGGTATCACCTTAATGCTTTTATCTGCATCGCATTCATCTAAGGCATCCAAAAATATCAAAGTTCGACGCACTGTTGGACTGGGAGTGAGCAACGCTTCTCGAATAAATTCACGAAGAGCAGACTCAGACCAATATGCAGATGGAAGTGACTCATTATCGAATTGACCAAGCTTCTCCCAATACGTGAGGGACAGCTTCCGTAGGCTGCTTCGTTGACTCTCGAAAGACAGGAGTTGGGAGAGCAAGGTTCGGTAGAGGCCCTCGGGACTACGCAGTAGGTCATTGGCCTTCGCATCAAAGAAAAAGGCTAGGCAATTAATTTGATGGTCGCCTTTTTGCAAGAGCCGGTGATATGCTTCTCGAATCAAAGTTGACTTTCCAGATCCTGGTTTGCCCTTAATCGAGAGTAGGCGACGGTGGAGAGGCGCATCATCATCTTTCTGCCAGAATTGAAATGAAGAATCTTCGGAAAGCCAATCGCAAGTCCTTGAAGCAGCTGGCTGGATACTCTGGTGTCGCTGAGTCATGCCTGGGAAGCGAAGAGATTGGAGAAAGGCTAGACGAGGTCTGGTTCAGCAATTGAGAACGAAGATTGCGCCTGACTAGACAGTGAAGCTCTGGAAAATAAAAAGCAAACGAACCTTTTTCCTTAGCTTGGGAGACGGGAGGAGTATTTGGAGGAAGGTAATCGCTACTAGATATGGCAGTCTGTTGGTCCAGAACCGGCTCCTGTCCTTTCAGTGCCGAGATAGAAGTGTAAATCTCCCTCAGTTCCCCTAATACTTTGCGACAGTTGGGGTCATCAGGTCCAGAAAATCGACACATGTCCATGTGATTTGCTTGAAGTGTTTCTGCATTTTCGCGAGAATCTCCCAGTAGAGAAGAGAAACTCGGGACGACCTATAAAGTTAGATGTAGCCGCACACCAGCACGAAATTGTTTATACACACCTTATCTTTGAGCGGACCAATGTTGAACCCGGACAAGCCGAGTCCTTCCTGAAAAGTCTTCACGCGAAAGTCGTAGTGCGCCCATATTCTTGAAAATTCCTCCTGACACCTCTCCAGATCTGAGGTTCGAAGACCCAGAGTGTCGAGCGAAGCAGAGCTGGTGTCTAACAGGGCGGCGGTCACCATCTTCCTGGCTTTATGCCCGAGCTTTGCTAGATCTACACTGCCGCGATGAGGAGTACCCAAAAACATGACGGCTGCAGCCTGTTCAACTATTCTCTTAAGACCAGGCTGTTCTGAAGCGGCCGACCTTGAGAGCATCTCCTTGACCACAATCCCCCCTAGAGAATGCGCAACGAATATCACCGGACGCCCAGTGGCCAAAATCCGCTGCAAATCAAAGAGTAGATCTCTCCCATGGTGGAAAACGGTATTCTTGTTGATGGCACCGCCAAGCTTAGTTATCTTAGTGTCATAGCCCCATGTCAAGATGCGGGCATTTGGACATTCCTTGGGCAGCAGATCTTTGGGCCAGAAGAACTTATGGGACTCCTTGTCAAGAGACCCGACCCTAGTATTACTAGCTTCTTCCGTGTGTATCTGCTCACCTTCAGGAATTACTTCTGTAGTCTCGGGTTGGCCCGCATTTTTATCGTGGCCGGAGACTAGCTTGCCCATGCGAGCTCTGAGTGACTTCTTAACATTCCCATGCTTCGTCTCTTTCGGGAGCAATGTCTCAATCGGAGAAAAGGGAAGAGAATCCCTCAAATGTATTTGACTATTAAAGTCAGAGTCCGCAGTAGCGCCGGAGGATTTCTTTGACGTCCATGTCTTGTAGGGATGGCCTTGCAGCCCATGGACGAATACTATGCTACTTTCTGTTAATCTACGAACGGATATATCTGCCCTGTCGCCATCGCCGGTATAGGGACTCACTCGACACTTGTGTGGGTTCCATCTGGTGGCTCGTAAAGGGTTGTCAATCCAATGTGTGAGTTCGAGCCGTCGATACTGTTGTTCCTATTGTGCAGTGTAAAACCACTGAAAAGCTGCCCCAGCATCGCAACAGGAGGACCACCTAAAGAGCGCTTGTGTTCGACAGATCATAACGAATTAAAAGATAACACGTCTTTGAAAGAAGAAGGAAAAGACAGAGCCTTTTGGGAAGACCTCGGACGAAGTTTTTCATAATGAGGCTGTGAGGCGTCCCAGCTGAGGGATGATAATGTGGCTGCGGCCAGGATAGTGGGGCTAACACAAGAGTAGGCGCCTGCATGCTGCACGTGAGCATTATTACCACTATTGAAGTGTGCTGTGTCCTTGGGGGACTTGGTAAATGGGCTAAGTTTCAAACGCGTACATGGCATGAAAGAAGGAGGTATATAAACAAGTCCTGCCCCTCGCTTCGGAACCCTTGACAAACCAGGGTAGGATATCGTGTCACACGAGAGTAGTAATTGTTAATTTCCATCCCAGTTAGAACTTGAATAGTCCAGTAATAATAGTATACAAGGATGAGATACCTAGATAGTACCTCTAGTCAGCTAGATAATAACACCCTTTAAGTTGAAATAGTAATAAACATACTTTCAAAGAAAGGATTCCGCTGAAAATTCTAGAAATAAACTCAACATACATTATCCTTGAATGACAGTAACACTCAAAGAGCTGCATGTCCAGTATCAGCGGAACTTGACCGCATCTGCAGATTAGATAACAATAATAACAGGCACCACCATTCTTGAAGGATATAAAGCCTAGTGATTTGCAATAATTACAAAGACAAGTCCCGATTTGTTCACTCCACCTTTCTCGCTCTGTACACTTCACCCGTCCTCTCAATCTCATCCTCAGCATTCTTTCCCCTGCCCTCCTTCTCCAACTGCCTGACCAGGGGAAGCACATGCTCCCCAAAATACTCGATATCCTCATCATAATGCAAGAATCCCAACAGCACAATATCAATCCCCAAGCTCTTGAGCAGCATGATCCGATCAGCAATCTGCTCCTTGGTCCCAATCAGCTTCGTCTTGAAGCCGTCATTATACTGTACCAGATCCTCGAATTTGCTATCGGCCCACATGCCCTTCTTGTTCGACGTGCTGGACCCAGCCTGCTTCACCGCGTCACCGAAGGCGTTCACGGCATCCTTGTCGGCCTTGCCCTGGATCTCTTGCAGCAGGCGGATAGCTTCTGCTTCTGTCTCCTTGACGATGCAGAAGCCGTTGACGGCAAACTTGATCTCGTCTTCGCGGCCCAGCTTCTTGGCGCGGGCTTTGACGTCGGCGATCTGTTCCTGGAAGCCTTCTAGTGTATTCCCGTTCATGAAATAGTAGTCTGAGACGTGGGCGCCATTGTCGCGGGCATCGATTGAGTTGCCGCCCTGGAATATGAGTGGATGGGGCCGGCCTGGGGATGTGAGAGGTTTCGGTGAGAGGGGATAGTCGTGAAATTGGTAGAAGTCGCCCTTGTAGCTGAACTTTTCGGTCGTCCAGATTCCTTTGAGGCATTCGATGAATTCTCTACTTCGTCTGCACAAGCCATTATTGAGAGAAAGGAGGGAGGATGAGAAGGGGAAACATGCCGGTAGCGTTCAGCATGTTCTAGCCACCATTGACCAATACTTGTGAATTCTGCTTTGAACCAACCAGACACTACATTGACAGATATACGGCCCTTGCTATAATTATCGATGCTAGCAATCTGTTTCGCGGCTACCGCTGGGTTCCAAGGACCGGGTAATAGTGCTGCGATGACATTGAGTTTCTTCGTAGCATGTAACAATGCCTGGGAGAATGAGACTGATTCGTGTTGGTTTTCCTGTTGCGTCGACCCGTCAGCATCACAAGTGCCTCCTTACACATTTCAAGACTTACAGCTCCGTAGCCGGCCATAAATCGAATCTGCGACAATGCAAACTCGAAACCGACATCCTCAGCTCTCTGCGCGTATCTGACATTGGACTCGTAATCCCATCTATGCAATAATTCAGCGATCAACGACTTGATAAAGATATGTGACTAACTTTGTCCTCTGCGGGATCTTGCTGATAACTAGACCACCTGAAACATTTGGGACCCAATACGCAAACTTGACACGATCTTGGGCATTGTTGATGTCTTCTGGAGCAGTGTAATGATACCCGTTGATCCCATCTGTCTGCGCTGGCTGTTGCGCTCCATTCGTGAGAGGCTGTCTAAGAGGAAGGATTGCTTGCTGAACTATGGCAGAGATAGCTTGGAGCTGTTCATCTGTGAAGACCCCACTTGCCATGTTGAAGTGTTTCGAGGTACGCAAAGGACTTGAGAATAAAACTTTCGAGATACAGTACAGAAAGACAGAAACAGAATTGACAGTGCCGGAGAAAATACTACGAAGGTTGGAACTTCTAGCTTCACAGTTCAACCAGAAGAGGTTGAGCTCATAGTGGGGGGTGAGGAGCTATCCCAGCTCTAACTACAAGTCCAGCACAGTACAACACGAACCCCTCAAGCCAAGAGCTACCGAAATCCATAGTTCCGGACCAAGAGATGCGAAGCTACGCCGTCGACCTACATGCATGCCTCATGCAACGCACATGTATTGCATGTGTGGTCGAGATTTAAAACGTTTTGTATCAAAATCGTCTATTATGGTGCAATAGCGCCCCACGATGAGCAAACATATAGAATAGAAGCTAAATAAAAGAGATAGTCCGTATCTCGCATGCACCTAGGCGATCATTTTTGGACCCTTGTGCGTTGCGTCTGGCAAGGCTAGCTTAACGGGCATGACGACTGCAGGAGCCATGTAGGGTGATGTAGAAAGCGTAGGCTGTGAGATGTGTGGGGGATTTAGAGGGGAACAGAGGAGGAAAATCCCTGTCATGCGCCAGCGGGGTGGCAGAACTGCCGGTACATCACTTCGTCCGAAACTACTTTTAGTTCTAATTGTAACCACGGATTATCTAACGGCTTGTTAGACCAAAAAAACTGTGGAACTTTGTGTGTTCGAACTAACGTTACAAGAACTTAGCGCAGCTGAATTACTTCGATGAACAAATCCTGTATGCTGAAGGCATCGATGGTATCTCTACAATCTACAGACGTCACCTTCTAGTCTAATCTAACCCTTAGGCATAATAATGTGGCCATGCACCGACCGCCATGCATCTATGAGCGCAGGGGCACGACGATCCTGGGACCATTTACACTTCCGTTCCTCAATCTATCTAGAGCATCGTTGATGCCCTCCAGGCCGCCATGCGCAATCTCTATCTCAGGTGTCCCCAATAGCTTTTGCTCTAAAAGCTTTTCTAACCAAATCATCATACTTTCTCCTACCTCTGGTGCCTCATGGAAACTCTTTATAGGAACTAAATGATAGACAACGCCGTCTTTCGCCTCTTTGGGCAAGCCGGCCAGGCCGACAACATGTGCCTTGCCATTTTCCCTTGGGATATCTGACTGAGCTGCTCGTGCAAGCAAGGCGGCAGTGTCTTTACCTCTCGTGTCAAGTCCAAATCGCAGCTTCCCCTTTGTGATACTTCTCACAATTGATACGGCACGCTCTTCATCCAGTCGATCCACGAGCAGATCGGCACCGTACCTGAGCATGCGCTCTCCACTTCTTGCAACGTCAATCACAGCGATCACTTTGAGGCCAGCCAGTTTGGCTAGCTGCACCGCGCAACAGCCTGTGGCGGAGGAGCCTATGGGGGATCAGTATGTTTCGCAAGGAAGAGCCTTTGTCCCTTACCTCCCCATATTGCGATCCAGTCTCCGGCTTTTGCCCTTTCGTTCTCTGCTATCCCATCAAAGCACTCTTTATGTACATCTTCTGGTAACGCCTCCCGAGGCAGACTTCGCATAAGCTGAAGAAGGTCTGGCCCGCGCGGTCCATTGATCACAGGTAGAAAATCGATTCCTAAGCATATCCCAAGTCCCAAAACAGCAGCGACGAATGCAACTCCCAATGGAGCAGCCTCTTCCAAAGAGACGTTCTTAGGTAGTCGGCATGCATTGAAATCTGACACGATCGCGTATTGTTGGTAGGCTCCTTTCCGTGAATCTCTATAATCCGTTGATATGGCCATGACCTGCAAAAATCAGCTTTTGTTTGTCGTTCCGGAACTTCCGATACTTACTTTGTCTCCAACGGCAAACCGGGACTTTGCTTGGGGACTCTTGACTACTCTTCCAGCAAGGTCCCGCCCACTTATGCAAGGCAGATTTGGCAAACCAAAACCAAAGTCTCTAAACACTTGTATCAATAACATGTCCCGTTTGGATTTCTTTGGAAAGACATACGGGGCTTTCCAGTCTATAGGATTCAGTCCGATGACTTCCACGGCCACCAACATCTCCCGGTCATTCTCCAGCCGTGGTATAGGTTGTCTCTTCGTATGTGCATATCGTTGTCTAGGGGCATGGAGAAGCAGGACATCTTGAAACGGCGCATAAAGCTCTTCCGCACCAAGAACCCGCTGTTCCGAAACCGTATTCCATGGCGTCTCTGGATGAACTTCTTCTCGCTCAGTCTCTGGCTCGGGCCAGTTATGGGTGAGTTTCGACTCTTTGTCGATAGGTGGGGTCTTTGGCGGAGTTAGCAATTCAAGTGATTTAGATATATACACTCTGGAGGCGGCCGCCATGATACTGGCAGCATCTGTCATGCAAATCGATGCCGCGAAATATTTTGAGACAATGGTCGCACAGCACAATAACGATGACGTTAGATCTTGTGTTTGTCTGCATGCAAAAAAACCCTCAGGCAAGGTTGCAGCTTTTTTTTAATTTTGAGTTTGGAAAATTACTTAGTCTTCGGGAAGAGATCAACAACTACCACCGCTACCCAGAACTATTCAGAGATGCTCCAGATCCTTACCAATCAACTGAGTCAAGAGAGGTGGGGTAGAGACGCAGCCCACGTTCTGATAGAGGGAAGCCGCGATCTAGAAGAATGGCGTGATTAGTGCCCGTTGTGGCATCAACCACACTTAAATCAAACTTCAACACTTGCACAGCGTGCACTGCACAGCCTGTCTTGGAACCTCTCCGGCAGATAGAAACTTCACTAGAAACTTTTGTTATTGTATTGTCCTACTAAATGATGACGATCTTGAAAGGATCCGAGAACTTGGAATGCGGAGTAGACTCTTACCGAGACAGGCACAGGGTCTGTTGTATGCGTCCATCCCAGCGTCACCAGGTTTGTAGTGCAGCCTGCATCGATGCCAATGATCGCTCTCAAGCTGGGCATGGCGTCTTCTCTAGGACGTTTAACAGATGGATCAGTAGCAAGGGCCTGGAGATGGGCTTCCATATATCTAAGATGTTTCTATAATTCCATATCATATTACCAAAGTCCACCAACGGGATTTCTGTGTTTTCATATCATCCAGATTTCTAAACATTAAATCACTAATCTGCTTTACTACTACTTCCACTAAGATTTTGAGGTCCTTCCTTCTTTCTCTCATAATGGCCCATAACAATCATCACGAGCCTAAGCTGGCGACAGAAGACAGCGTTCGAAGAAACATCATTCGAAGAAGCAGCCTCGAATATGCTAATCAGGATATCTACCCAAACCTAACCCAGGAGAGCACTGTCAAAGATGAAGCTTCTACGCCAATCGGAAAACCTTATCCTTATTTCGTACCATCTACTGTGAAGAGTAGTCTTGGAAGTCCTGTATGCTATCATCTCGGTCGTTTCGTCACGGTACAGAAAGTCTTACTGACGAATATTAGACGGCATTGGCAATTGGGGCTTTTGCTACGACACTTACTACTTTATCACTCAGCTTGATGGAATGGCGAGGTGTTACCACTACCAATGTATACATCGGGAATTTCTTCTTTGGCAGGTCTTCTCCTCCCTCGTTCGCAATTTGGTTTTCCAGAAAAAGAATCTGACATCTTCCAGTCGCAGGCATTGGAATGGTCGTCTCGGCACAATGGGAGTTAGTCCTGGGTAATTCGTTTGGTTACACAGCTCTCAGCGCATTCGGTAAGATGTTTTTGCTAGAGCATTAGGTTTCTCTTCTAACAGAAATCAAAAGGTCTCTTCTATGGTGGTTTCGGCGCCATCCTCACACCTCTGTTTGGTGTATCAGCATCGTATGGTACTGATGCAGCAGGCCAAGCAATGTACAACAATGCACTCGGCTTCTGGGTTCTCATGTGGGCAATTTTCAACCTCTTCTTTACAATTGGGTCAATAGCAATGTGGGTTCTTATTTCTCATCTCTTACATCCGATCGCTGACATGGTTTTTAGCAACCTCGTTTACTTTGGAATATTCTTCTTTGTTGAACTAGCATTCACTCTCATTGCAGCTTCTTACTTTGCTGCTGCTGATGGGAAACCAGCTGAGGCAAAAGCGCTCAAGGTATCTGGAGGGGTATTTGCCTTTTTGGCTGGATTACTGGGCTATTATACTGTTGGGCACTTGATGTGCCAGACAGCGCTGTTTTATAGATTTCCTATGGGTGACACTAGTCGATTTTTTGTAAAGAAGCGGCGGGATAGTGGTGATAAGGACGTATGACTCAAGTAGGCAAGCCGACAAGTTCTGAAAGCCTTGTAGATTGTGTCTGATCAGGCAGAGAAACAAAAGGGAATGAATAATTTACATCCCTTATCCGACTTATGTCATACTACAGGAGTATCAGGTAGTAGAACCGTGCAACCTTGGGTACATTACGATGATTGGTTCAAGATTCATGTTCATCCAGAGTCTACTTCAATCGAATCGTTACAACACACCCTGAGAAACGTCACCTATAGCTCCAGGGTCTACACCTTCGATCTTTTGCAGAGCCACTAAGCGGAAGAGACTAAGAGCCACTGTAATACCCCACGTTGAATTCTCACATCTCACATGCAGCAGTTCCGCATCCCCACCACAAACAAACAAACCGGGCGACCCAGGTCGAACTGTCCCCGTCCCAAGATTGGCGTGCTCGCTGATCGGCAAAGTTACCTAGCCTAGCTACCCCACCACCCAAGTCCCGTCCTGAACGCGTCTCCCCCAAGAAGCTACTGCATCACGCAATTTATACTTCAACGGTAAACGGGGTCTTGAACTATGAGGTCCAAAGCCAAGATGGCTTGGGGATTGCGAGGAGACGGATTGCGAGCTTCTAGTGCATCTCGCATAATTCGACCAACTCCTCACACAAGCCAAGCTGTAAGTACAGTACAGCTTGCAGAGGATCGATCCCCTTGTGGGAAACCAGGTATATGGACACACCGTCCAGCACCCATCCCTTTGCATCAATCAATCAAGAAAAAGAAAAAGATCTTTCTCTCGTCCGTTTTTCTGCATCTTGCGAATTTTACTGTATTTCATAGATCTTCTTCTCGCAACCAGCCATGGCTCCCTCTGTTGCTGAGAGCGTGACGAGCGCTCTACCTCTCACTACTACGGCTACTGCTACTGCGAAAGCCACCTCCCACCACCCAAGCTCAGACCCATCTGTCTACGACGTGCACCACCAGAAGTTCGCAAGCGATGGTGCTCCGAGCACAGCTGAAGCCTGGCTCGACCGCGCCCGCCGCGTCTCCGAGATCCTGGCCGAGGATGCGGCGGCGCGAGACATCGAGAACAAGTCCCCCGCTGCAGAAGTAGCCCTGTTGAAGAGCTCGGGCTTGCTGAAGGTCCTGGGGCCCAAGGCTTACGGAGGCGGTGGCCAGGGCTGGGATGTTGGGTACAAGACTATCCGCGAGGTCGCGAAGGGGGATGGGAGCATTGGCATGCTGTTGGGCTACCACTTGCTCTGGTCCACGACTGCGAATGTGGTGGGCACGAACGAGCAGAAGGAGAGGGTCCAGAAGACGATCATTGAGAATAATTACTTTATTGGAGGTCAGCTTTCCCCGTCTCTGGTTCGTTTTTATTTATTGGTGGGATAATCTGAAATATTGTAACTGTGCGCAGGAGCCGTCAACCCTCGCGACAACGACCTCAAGATCACCGATCACGGAGATCACTTGATCTTCGAAGGACACAAGAACTTCAACACGGGCGGAGTCGTCTCCGATCTCACGGTGCTGGAAGGTGTCCTCGAAGGCACAGAAGACCACATCTTCGCCTTTGTAACCACACAACAGGAAGGCATCCAATTCGCCGTGAGTGGCCCAGTCTTTGCCCTTCCATGGCTCCCCCCCTATGACTCTTCCACATATATTAAGAACGTCAAGTATAAAAACTAACACTCTCAAAAAAACAGCACAACTGGAACAACATCGGCCTCCGCCTCACTGAATCCGGCAGCGTCACCATCACTAATATCAAAGTCCCCTGGTCCGACGCCCTCGGCTGGTCCAGCACATCCAACACCTCCAGCACATCCACATCCACATCCACCTCATCCCACGCCCCCGACCCAGCCATCCTCTCCATCCCCTTCGCCACCCTCCTCCTACCCACCATCCAGCTCGTCTTCTCCAACTTCTACCTCGGCATCGCCCTCGGCTCGCTCGCCGCCGCCACAAAGTACACCACCACCTCGACCCGCGCGTGGCCCTTTGGCGGCGACAACAAGGACTCTGCAACACAGGAGTTCTACATCCTAGAGCGCTACGGGAATTTCTTCGCGCACCTGCGCGCCGCGGAGGCGCTGGCTGATCGCGCCGGCGACGAAATAGCGCGGGTGTATGAGCGGTACGGAGACGGCGAGAGCAGGCAGGGGCTGACGGCGAGGGAGAGGGGCGAGGTGGCGGAGTGGGTTGCCAGCACCAAGATCGTGACGACGGACGAGGCGCTGCGGGTCACGGCGGGAGTGTTTGAGGTGACGGGGAGCAGGGCGACGGGTCGAAAGGTAGGCCTGGATCGCTTCTGGCGGGATGTGCGGACGCATACGCTGCACGATCCGGTTGCGTACAAGAATCGGGAGGTCGGGGAGTTTGCCTTGTTGGATAAGGTGAGTTTTTTCTTCTTTATTTGGGGCTTTCTGTGGGACTGTTTTTCTTTTTTTCGTTTTGTGGATGTGGTTTGATTGTTGACCTTTTGGGATAGATACCGGAGCCGACTTGGTATACTTGAAGCAGGGCTTGGCTTTGGAAACGGTTGATTTTCTCTCTTGGTGGCTGTTTTGAATTCGAATCGTATATCAAAGAAGAGGTCCGGGAAATGCAAAATACCATGGCTGTGCGCGATTTGTCAGTAAGGAGATGAGAACTGAAAGGGGTGCTCAGAGGGCTACTCACCCTATTCCCGTCCTAGCCTCTGCATTGGTTTTCTCCAACAATTGGTCTAGTAGAAGTCAATCCTGACTGTATTCCGAATTGCTACTTGAGTCATCTAAGGATGCCATGGCACTGCTCCAACTGAACAATTGGCTGCTCTGCAAGACGCCGAATGATCATTAGACCCAACCTTTTCCATTCCTGCTATTATACAATATTGTTACCTGGTCTATCCTCACCTCTTCCCTCCCTCTCTGGCTTCTTCTTCTTCCTTCTTCCGCCTCGCCTCCTCTTTCCTTCTCGCCCTATCCTCTTCCGCCTTCTTCTCCTCTTCCTTCTTCCTCCTCTTCTCTTCAGCTTCCTCCTCCTTCCGCCTCTTCTCCTCGGCTTTCTGCTTCTCCTCTTCGTGCTTATTCCATGATGTCTTATCATAGACAAAACCTATCTCATTTCGTCGATCATCTACTATCCTGCCCCATTCCAAGAGGAGCCTGAACATGTATATCTCCATATCCTCCTTTCTCAGGACTCGCTCGGCTCGGCTCTTGCCCTCTTCAGCGATTCTTTCCGCCTCTTGCTCATGAGCAGCCTCGCCGGGAATCCCCTGAACACCACCGAAATAAGCCAGAAGACCCCAGACGTCATGGAGCCTGGCATCTACCGGCACGTAATGCCTCCACGGCGTGATTCTTTCGTCGAACCATTGCCGGAAAGCCGCAGCACGGAGCACCAAGCTTCGGCTCTGTATAAACGGCAAGAATCGCCCACTCATTCCGGCCCCATCGAAATCAAAGAGGTACTTATATCTCCAGTGATCTTGGAAATCGACCTCGTCCCCGAACGGTAGCTCACGTAGTTCGTCGCGACATTGCGGGCCGTAGCATCGAATTGCGTTTCCCACAAATGATACGCTGATGTTGGTCGAAAGTGTGGAAAGAGGAACAGTCTGGTACTGGTAACCTTCTCCATACTGTTTGGGAAGGAGTAGCTCGACAGTAGTGGAATTGGAAGTGGAGTTCATCAGGTGAACAAACCGCTGGCGCTGCATTCCTTCCCAGTTCCCAGCTATAGCATAGCCTTCTGTAGTACCACCGCGCCAGAATGCTATCTTCTCCTTCTCCGCGAAGGACATGTCTTTCTCGGCGAAGGGTCGATCTTTATCGGCGTTGT
Source organism: Proliferodiscus dingleyae (assembly GCA_003988795.1). NCBI lineage: Eukaryota > Fungi > Ascomycota > Leotiomycetes > Helotiales > Lachnaceae > Proliferodiscus > Proliferodiscus dingleyae. Next base: position 30,474 of record QYAK01000046.1, read on the forward strand.
AGATAACTTTGTCCAGGTAGTTCCAAGGGGAAGGGAAGAGGATGTCGGCAAACCCCGGAATCTTCGATTGGGAGAAGATTGGAAAGAGACTTGTGGTAGGCTTGAAGGCTGCAGGTGACGAATGGAACCCGTGAAGGTTCGCAAGGTCGGGCTGATGGCATATAGACCCTGATAATGTCCAGTTGCTCACAAATGGGCCGAGCGAATGCGGCGATGCGCATTGTGAGCAAAAGGACCGCTTCTGCCACCATGAGGTCGTTAGACTTCGAGAATTGGGCGGACAGCTGATAGCTCCATATTTTGTAAATGTTGATGTGAAAGAGGCCTCAATGAAATAACTCGATCGCTCGTTCGAGTTTTCCAGTTCCGAGAAGGCATACTGAGACCACAAATCCTGTGTGTCAGGTGTATAAGAGCCAAGTTCCTGATTCTGGCCCAACTTTCGCCTGGCTAGAGTGCCAATGTGCTTCAGGTCTTCCATTGTACTCCATGGGACTACAGCACGACTCTCGTCGTTGATGTTGAGAGCCAGATCCATATCTGGTAGCCACTTAGCAAACGGCTCGATCATTTGCGCCGTGCCTTCCAACATCCAGCGATGTGTACCTGGCACATGAGGCCCGATTTGAACAGATCCGTTGGAGATCCTCAACGCTGCAACTTCAGTCCAAGGTCGATCCAGCATATGGCTTGTCATTTCCCGGATCTTGGCAGGCTCCACACCCCAGAATGGAAGTAAGTCATCATGTATCTGCCCAAAGTCGTCGATTATATGAGTGAATTTGTCATTTGCAAATTCATACCACATGTCAAAATTTGGTGGTGGAGGAACGCCATATCGTGATCGATACTCGTTGACAGCCATCTCGAGAGATTCACTCTGCTTTGCTTGTTTGTTCCAAATTATGTTCTCGTACCGAGCCTTGGTGATGAGAAGATCGATAGGATGCTCAGACCATGTGGTTGGATGGCGGATGAGCGAGGTCTTCGTCGCCAGGAACATGGCCGTCAAGGCAATGAATACGCCTTCTACTACTTTTAAACAAGCTCCATCCAGGTATAAATACCGTTGACTCCGTGATGCATCTTTCCACACCCGTACTATGCTTCCTGTGAATAAGAATAAGATCAAGCATAGCAGCACACTGGACCCCGGTGTAGTAGGCCAGAAGTCGGACAAACGTGCTGGGAAGTGGTAAGTGTAGACGGCGGCAGCTGTCGCGACAAGGGTAGGGATAGAAGGACAGAGGTCTCTCATCAAATAGGTAGTAGAGACAAGCAGATTTGAGCATAAGAAGCTCGCCAAGAGCAAATCAGAGATGATCCTCGAGTCCAAGCGAAAGGACCAAACCATATGCTCAGGATTTTTCAAGATGAAGAGGCCAGCCATCACAGCGAGGGCGCCAGCCAATATGAAGGCTAGTTTCCCAAGCAACCTATTAGGGTCTTTGGAACCAACATCGCCTCTAGCGATGCTAGAAAGACTGACGATAATAGCTGCGTCTAAGAGCAAGCCTAGAACCTGCCAGTACGGGACCATATTATTCCATAGTCCACCCAGCGGGCAGATATATGTTGAGGGTTGCGCAAACATAGCAACGCTGGCATATGCCGCGATTGTCCAGATGCCTACCAGGACGGCATATTGGATAGAGTATGAATTGTCCGAGTTTGATGTCGATTTCTGTTGGGGATTTTGAAACAGCCGTTCATTACTGACGGCTTCGTAAGTAGCGAGGAGCAGTGGCAGAAACAACTGGTTTGACCACGTCAGCAATGTATTCAGATCCTTGGCTCCATTTTTCGTACCTCGATGCCGCTGGACGAGCATTGCACTTCGAGTATAACAGTCCTCACCAAGATCACCCGCAAGACGATGCACGCAATAAGCCGCCCAGAGACCTCGTGATTGCGGCACACGCGTATCGCAAAGCCAATTACTCCCTTCGTGGAATCTATCTTCGCTTGGTGGTGTCCATTGGTCTTTTCGAACGAGGGGCTCGGCGGTGGGAGTCTCGCATCGCTGTTGCGACGCTTCGTGGACTCATCTTTCGAGATCCATCTAATGGTCGACCAGAACAGGCCCGACAACAGCAAGACCCCGATTGCGAGATGGAAAGGCCGTTCTAAGCCAAATCTGTCAGTTCGTATGCTCTCTGGTAAAGGAAGGGGAGGGGGGGGGGCTGCGCTGGCTGCGGGCAAACTTACCAACCACGGAGGTCTCGTCGAACTTCCATCTTATGCGGATTGCGGTCGCAATAAGATTACTACGAATCGCGGGTTGTTAGTGAATGACGGATCCATCGCTCCTTCTTTTCTCCAGAGGCACAAGGGCGACAGGAAGAGAGCGGTCGGTATATATACGTACCAGAGCACAATCGGCTGAATGTGCTGTTCCAGTACCATGGCCCCAGCCGCGTCGCGAGTGTTCCAGATTCTGCATCAGCGGCCTGATCCTCAACCTCGCAGAGCGACGCGCCTATCGAAGAAAGAAAAGAAAAAAGGGGGCAGCTATGACATGAGAACTGGTGGTCAATAGATCACTATGTTCTTGAGGGCCATGCGGTGGTTGTCTCGAAAGGGGTCGTGGGATAGAGGGTGGAAGTGTGGAAGTGGAAAGGTCGTCATATGAATTTCAGCTGGTGCTGCAGCCGGTTTGGGAATTTTTTGGAAACACTAGATTGGTGGTGGTGGGTGGTGGTGGGTGCTAGCCTTAGCAGCTCCCTCATAGGATGGGGGTGGAGATGGGGGAGATGGGGGGAGATGGGGATTGGATACGGGGATTGGGATACGGGATTGGGAGGGCTGTGGGAGGGCGGTGGGCGGGCGGTGGGCGGTGGTGTCCCAAACGAGCGAAAATCTTAGTCTGCGCCCCCCCTGTGGCAATCCCCCCGATGAATCAGGAAAAGAACACCTCGGCAGCATGAATTCTGGTCTCGAACCAGTCTTTTCAAGGCGTCACCTAGGCCTCTCTGATACAAGCATTTGTTTCTCTCCTGCATTATAAAGCTAAGCTAGGGGATATTGTTCGTTGGTCTATACTCCCTTTCGAAATCTCTTATAACAATCTCAGGTGCCCAGCTCGATTAGAGTACTGTACAGTACGTACAAGCATCGAGGCCAAGGGAAGATCAGGGGGAGAGGCGCCACAGTCGGCGGTGCTTCCCCGCAAGCTAGGAGATGTCCACATCCCACGTTCAGAGCATGCAGGTCTTTCTCGCATGTGCAAATGTGCATGGTGATATGGTGCTCCACGGGAAATTTTCTCTCTGCTGCAACTGCGACCCCTGGATGAATCTAGAGCCGATCTCCACAAATGCGAGCCAAAGTGGGATTTAAAAGTTCGGTAGCTACATACAATATAGAGAAACGCTTGCTGAAATCAAAGTATATGTAGTCTGTCCGATCGACTCTTCAGCCTCCTTTCGTGACAGAACCCAAAGCTTGGGGGACAGCATTACGCCTTGGTAATAACTAAGCGACTTCCCTCCTTGGGAGGCACAAACTCCATCAACAGACCACGGGCTCCATCTTTCATGGCATCTTGACTTTCGTGAGTATGTCCATCCGGGACTCGCTCATCAAGGCCATGGAAGAAATATGCCAGGACGTTATTAGTCCACGGCATTAGGCCTCCTCTCCTTGTTTCCACCATCACTTTTATCAAGAACACCAGGCTTGCAATGAGCTCAAAGAGCGGTAGAACCAGCCATTCCCATTTCACAACCGCATGATTGGTTGAGGTGAAGGCTTTGCCTCGAATTTCCGAAGGCTGATATGATATGGTTCGGAGATTGAGAGATAAACTGTTGGCTAGATTATCCATAAGATCCGGGAATCCTGTCGTGGACCTGTTCATTGCCATGTAGAATTGCCCTACCAGATCTGAAGAGTACCCTCGAGAGTTGGAGATCTGCCAGAAGCCATTCATAGTGTGACCCGTCGCGTTTCCAGTCAGAATGTTTGATAACCACGCTGCAGTTGCACTGACTGCATCATGTAGAGCAACAAAAACGGTCGAGGACTCCGGGGGCTGAAGTACAATGTCAGTATTAGGGTGATTAGCTCGAGGTTGATTCTGGTCTGTCCAATTATCAAGCTCAAATTCGGTTACTATGCCATTTGTCACTTGCGCCAGCTTGCGACGAATGCAGAGCTGTAGTAGACATTCGTAGGCCACAGGCGAAGCAAAAGACGCCCCAGTCATGGGAGTCGTGCCATTAGCATCTGGTTCGATGGGTATGGTCCCAGGAGCAGCACCAATTGCAAATACACTCAACAGCTTCGAGCCATTCTTAGCGAATGCAACGGATTCCCACTGAAGGAAAGGGACAACCGATGTTGTAATATTCAGCATCCCGTTCGACGATCCTCCTATGTCCATCTCTGACCCAGTGAGGCCAAACCCGTTTGGAAGCATGTAATCATTCGTATCGTATTCAGTCGTCATTTTGTTGTAGGAATAAACTTTATGCACTTTTTCCATCTGAATTCTGGAGGTCAAATTTTCACAAGTGTTGCAGATACCCAACGTCGAGTACGGCGCGAACGTACAATTACCGGTACCACATTTTGGCGTAGCAGTAAAATTAGCATGAACAGGGCTGAATAGCGCAATGTATGGAGCGGCTAGCATCTCACTGTCAATGCCGGAGGATTTCACATTATTTCCAATAGATGCCGAACCTGTGCCGTTCATATACTGTGCTATCGGCATCGAAGCGTTGTCGGTATACGGATAGAGAGATTGGTATCTCAAGGTCTGTTGGAAAGAGGTACTAATGCCCAATGCCACTATTGTAACAAAAGTGCCAAATGCTGCAGTTTACCTAGCAAACAGTCAGTAGGGCCTTGCAAGATTTTTATCTCCATGAAAGCTGATTCGCAGAACAAAAGAACAGGTTACAATGATATAATTACCAGGCAAGAAACGGACATGAACGTACCCTCCTTTGCGGATCCTCGTCCGGCACCTTTTTCTCTGAAGGTTTCGTCGGTGGGCCGAAATGCTCATAGTCGGAGGATCGTTCGGACGTAGGAAGAAGAGACTCTTGGTAATCTAGCGACGTTCTGGGCTTCAGGTGCGCGAGTTCCTGCGGAGCAGACTGCATGATCGAAAAGATCTCCTACTCACCGACCCAAGAAACACTCCGACCCCAAGGACTGAGATTTAGAAAGAATCGAAAAGATTGACAGCGGGATGTTCTGAGCGCCATTTAGGAATATGAAACCTTTTCACCACAACACCGCCACTATTAGAATCCATAACTGGGGTGCCAAAAAAAAAAAGAAATTTAGTCCAATACTAATATTAGATATCTTTGGCTTTGGCCCAATTTCCCAGACAGCAGATTAGCGGCCGTAATCGAGCTTACCTAATATCCAAAAGGGCCAACATTACTCGCCAGCTTTTGCGAGTTCCTGCTGATAAAAGGGGCACAGTCAGCTTCACAGCCGAAAATCCTGCAGTATGAAACGTGGAACGGGAGCCTGACGTCTTGGTGATGGATCAAGTATAATTCCGCGGGCTCTAATTTATAAGCAGGAGAACTGTCAAATATAAGAATATATTTAATCGAAACGTATTGAATTGTTATCACATGTATATATATAAGGGAATATTTTATGTTGAGCTAAACATCACGTATTTAGAAGGCGAATGCTAAACATCTTATATAGAATTTCTGTTTAGGTTAGATCATATCGATCACTGTGAATTAATATATGATTCGACTAATTTATATGGATACTGGTTCCGTATTTGTGTTTCACGTGCTTCTTCTCTTAAGGCTTGTGACGATATAATTATAAATGTTTCTTCTTTCCAAAAGAGAGTTCAAGTTTCTTGAAATCTCCCTAAAGTTGCCAAGTGTACGCGTTCAACAATTTATTGGATCATTCAAGGCCGTATATCATTTGGTAGGCACCTTGGCTTATTTTTGGGAGATATAGAATTGTTAGATAGTATCCATGCGCCCTATGCTTTCCCTATGCTTCTTCATAACGATGATAATTCTGTAGGACCTCTAATCTCATTCGCCTCTTTGGCGCCTTCCTCCCTGTCATCAGCTCAAATTGAGCGCATGCCTGCTCTGGTAAAACGTCTAGCCCATCAACAATGACCCATGCTTGCTTGGTCTCTTCACGAAATAATCTTATCTGCTTTACCAGCGGAGTGTCAACAGGGAAATATGCGAGCTATCATGTATTTAGCCTCGTCTCCGTCATAGTTGCTGGATGTGCTTACCTCGACCACCACCCCTCCAGTCGGGCTTCCGAGCCATTGCATCGGCATCTCGAAGTTTGCTGGTGGCTGACCTTCCACACTTCTCGCTGGCACACAGGAGATAATTATCGTTGGCTGTTTAAGGCCTCTCGGCCATTCTTCTGTTGTCGACTGCAGGACTTTCACAATCTCTCCGTCGCTGCTGAGACTTGAAGCCCACGAGTTGAAATGACGGGCGACTCTCTGCGCATTTTCGACAGTACGATTATACACGAAGATCTTTCGACATCCCAGCTGGATCAGGGCGTAGATAGCTGCTCGAGCCATGCCTCCGGCTCCAATGACCAATCCTGTTGTTTTGGATGGTTGGACGATATTCCTTGGTGATATGCTACGTCGGAGGCAGGTCAGTATACCTATGAAATCGGTGTTGTCGCCATAGTACGCAACGATAGTCCCACATTTCCCTCGCTGATTGGCGTGACGAAGGAGCGATTGTACGCTGCTATCAACAGAGCTGTTATTTGGCAGTCTTCGTAGAGGTAAAAGCGTATTGGCAGCGCCAATGGCCTTTGCGTGATAACTCTTGGCAGCTACGCGGCTCAGAATTTGAACTTTGAAAGGTTGTGTAATGGCGGCCCCTCCAAAACTTGAATCTGAACATAGCCGATAGATGTCTTCGAGTGACGAAACCTGCAATGACTGGAGGTCGTTGCTCATTCCGCATACTTGATATGCTGCAGAGTGCATCGCAGGTGACAAACTATAGAACACAACTGCTCCTAAATGATAGAAGCGGAGTGGATCAAGTACCTGGTTTGCATACAATGTTCGCATTGCTTCTGATGCAGTAGGAAGAAATTGGCGAATCTGGCTGACGCTCACGGTCGATTGCATAACTGGATGAGTGACGGGCGTGAAAACTCGATTTTGAATTAGTGATGGTCGCCCATGCTCTCCTATATTGTATGCAATGACCGGTAGATGGTCTGCAAGAGAATTGATTCGGGCCAGGAAAGCTCGGACGGCGTCGTTATCGCTAACTTTCGATGTCTCACGGACGAAGCGTACCATATTGCAGCCCAATGACTCTGCCCTCTGGTACTGTATCATGCAAGCCTCATCATCCCAAGCCCATGAATCTTGTTCTCTTGCATAATGATGACCTATGACTTTTGTCCGCCCTGAACTTCTCACCAGTCGTGTGACACTATCATTTGGGTGCTTCAAGTCCACCACGATATACTCAACCCCGAGCCGAAGACCGGACTCTAGGAGGCTGAAATAAGCTTGCTCCTGCTCGAAGATTGAGAGTGAAGAATTCCCAAAGACATAGTCCTCGACTTGGAATATGATGGGCACACCGAGTTTTCTTCGGATTGTCGCCACTTGCTTTGCCAACATTTTCTTCAAATCAGGCGACCACGTATCGACCTTCAGTTGGACTGCGTCTGCGCCTGCTTCTAGATCGACAAGATCAAGATCAGGGATGATCGAAAGCCGGAGAGATAAAGCGTATGTGTAAGATCTTGCCTCGGGAGGCAGAGCAGCAATAGAGAATGGGCTCTCCAGGATATTTCTCGCAATGCCTAGGCCCGTCAAGAAGTCGAGGAAGTTGGAGAAGTCTTCTTTGGCGTATCGAAGTCTCGAACACTGGTTTCCAAGACCGTTCTCCGGGGGCGTATCCATGCCATCGCAGCTAGGATCATAGAGGTTGAAGTACTCTAAATTCGAGCAGGTGCGGTGAGAAAGATCTGCAGCCTCAAGACGTGCTGCTTCCTCTGCTTCTAGTCTTAGCAACGATCTGATTCTCTCGCTCTCCCTGGATACATAGATGACGGGGTTCGTCTTCGAGTACTCTCGAAGAGCTCTTTGAGCTTGATGGGAAAGACTCCCCATCCCACATTCGATCACACATCCTGATCGATGACTATCAAGCATCTGTTTTAGAACTTCGACATTGCGCCTATAGAACTCCTGATTGCCGTACGATCGAAGAAATTCACCCCTTGATACCCCAGTCACTTGTTGGAAAAAGTGATCCTCTGTAATCAGTCGACGTCCTAAGTGTGTTGCTCCGATGAAGCCGAGGGTCCTTTTTCCCACACCGCGAGAACCTATCAGAACGATGGAAGCATCTCGAGGAAACTGTCTCGAGATTGGAGGTAGAGGCTTTGAGTCTAGTCTCAAGGATTGCTCCAGCGACAAAGGCTCAAGCTGGGTTGCAACGACCATCTCAGGCTACCGCATTCTCCCACACGTGATATCACAATCGGTCGAGATGAGGGGGGATGAAGGGCACGTGGCGGGTTTCGCAGTAGAATAGAGGCACAATAGAACTCAATGCCGTTGGCGCTCTCGCGTTGAGAGGTTCACATCAGCATAGGCTTTTGTTCTTTTTCGATGTTCTTTATCGAGCCACATACGACAGAGTCTGAGTCGAGGCTGCCGGGGAGGACTGCAGGCGGGTAATATCTTTGCCGATTGCACGCGCATCCCCCGCTAATTCAGATTGTGGGGTCCGGGGTTTTTGCAATTGAGACGATTCCATTCGCGAAAGCTCTGGTGCACGTCGACATCAGCAGAAAACGGCCATTGCCTCGCAATGCCCACAGAAGCTTAATTCGACGGCAGGATTCCTTGGGATCTGGCCTGCTATCCGCATACTGAAGGCTAATACTCTGAATACATTAGGTCTGGCACTCTGCTAGATTCTTCAGAGCTAAACGATCGGAAAGCAAGGGAGAGACTCTACCACTTGAGACTCGCTGACGAAGGTCTTCACTTCCATGCCTGCTGTACCGAGGCAGCTCGAACCTGCCCGCCGGGCCTCCAGATGCTTCTCTACACGAACAGACTTCGCAAACTATACTTATGGCAGATCAAATGAGCGGGGGGCAGCCCGGATTAGGTCAAGAACCACCTGGAGAAGACGATGAAGCTTCAATCTCGACCACGAAGAAGCCCAAACAAGGTCCACGAAAACGTGTGTCGCAAGCCTGCGATCGATGCCGGAGTCGAAAAGACAAGTGCGATGGGAGGAAGCCCGCTTGTTCCACCTGTCTTAACAATGGCAGAGAGTGTTCATACGATGCGCATGTGAAGAAGCGCGGGCTTCCAGAGGGCTATGTTCGCGGACTGGAGAAGCTGTGGGGCTTGGGTATTCGAGAAAGTGATCATATTGAAGCAGACATGCTGGATCTACTGACCAGGCAAGAAGATGGCACTCATCTTAAATCGTGTAAGTATTTCTCTTATAACTCGGTTGTTGCTATACCGTGTATATGAATCGTTCATTAAGTAGCCCTAACGATGCGATGATATTAGGGAACGATGATGGAAACTCGGAAGACTTAGTTAGTACTTGGAGAAAGTCTCGGCTGTCCAAAGAACTTGAGACCCTACTCTCTTCCCTTGAATTGGCCTCAGAGAATGGTAAACGGAAACGTACAAATTCTGAAGCTATCAATTCCGCCAAGAAGCCCAATATCCAGACCTCTAATGTTGATGCATTTCAATTTCAGAATGACGTATCCGTGCAGATGAAAAGAACATGGTCCGACGGGCCGTCTGAAGTCAGGCCTCCTCAGACTCCTCAGGTTTTCATGGACCACACCACCCCGGAACACAAACATACCTTTCAAGAACCTACCTCTATCCTCACACCTTCATACTCTCGTGGTGCCGATCCAAGCGAGAGTCTACCAGACCTTCCCTCAGAAACCTGGCATCTTCTGGATGTGTATTTCTCCTATACGCATACTTGGTTCCCAATCATCGAGAAGCATGATCTTGTACGAAGTTCATATCAGTATTCCCAGAACCGAGAATTGACCACTGGCTCCGGTGAACATGCGGCACTATGGGCGACGATAGCCTATGCCAAATTCCAACACAGAGCCATCAACAATATCCCTCGAGCACAAGGTCTTGTTCGTGACGCCGTATGGACTGCTGAGCGAATGTACTCACAGGCGAGGGCGCTCATACCAAATGAAGAAGGAAACCTGGATCTTGGACACGTTCAAGCGCTTCTCATTCTGACACTTGCCAATATAGGTATGGGTTACTTTGATCGAGCATGGTCACTCGTTGGACAAGCTGTTCGAATTGCAATAGATATGGGCCTTGACAAGGGGTCGGATGATAGTGTGAATCCACCAAGAGTGAGATCGAGAGCGAGACATGTCTTTCTCGGCTGCTTTATCTTGGATACCATCATTGCGGCTCGTTTGAACTATCGACCGCATATCAGAGCTGACGACCTTGACTTTGTTGGGCCAATTGATGAGGATGGACTTGAGGAATGGGACCCGTGGTCAGATTGTCTCTCTGTCCGAAGAGAAGACAAAGCGAATACTCGCATTCCTGCATCGATCTTGAGTACTTTCAACAAACTCGTTCAAGTTTTGAAGTTCCTCAACGAAGCTATCTGCTCTCAAAAGAACCCACAAAATGCGCAACTGAGTTCAGAACTCATCCAGAGACTGTATGCCTGGGGTCAAGCTCAGCCAACCCCATTCTCACCCGATTCCCCTACAGTGACAAGGAATCAGGGTATTCAGCTACTTCCGCACTACCACCACTTACGTACTGCATATTTCACTACCCTAGCCAAGTCACAACTTCTAGCTTATAACCATGTTCAAGAGAGACCTAATTTAGAGCCGTGTACGAAATCAGCTCGTTATATTGTGGAGCTTCTCAAGGAACATTATCAGACCTTTGGCCTCCTAATTGTCCCGCCCACGTACGAGTACTTTGTCAAGGGCGTGTATGATATTATCGACGAAGTTCAAAGCAGTATTGATAACACGCATATCGTTCTCAATGATTGGAGACACAATCTGGACAATTGTTTGAATTCATTGGAGCCCGCCTGGCCGGTATTTGAGTCGATGAAGAAGTAAGCCATGTTCACCCTTGATCCAAACCCGAAGCCGTTCATTCCATGCATCTATCTGAACTCGAACACTTCACTTCGCGCTGTCCAGCATCATGTTCTAACTTATCTAGCTTATCAACAAGTCGATCCCCGCTGCAATCTAGACGGAAGAGCGAGGTAGCCTACGATCTCATCACAAGCATGAATCAGATGGACACACCGCAAAGCCTCACGAATTTTGAGAGAGCCAATGCTTATAGTCCTCAAATGAGCATTCCCCAGAATAACACGCCGCGCCCAGGGATAATCAACCAGAGCATGAAAGTCCCACAACAATTTCTGAAACGGACTTCATCATTCTCACGTTCTTCTGGGCAGGGGCTCCCAATGCCGCCGAGTGACTACGAAGACTCACGTTCTATCATCAATCAAACCAGTCGTCCGCTCTCATCTAGTGCAGCGGGCTTAACAAATCTTGCACTATCTAGTGATTACTCCTCCCTGAATCCAAATCAGCAACCATCAATCGATCCTCGGCTCCAGAACCATGCCACAGTCTCAGAGGCCGATACAGATCCAATGGTCAATGAGTTTGCAGCACTGGATGCTATGGAATGGTACGTAGCTGATCATGTCTACGCTCTCAAAATGTATCTCTGACTGATCAATTTCTAGGACTGGAAACTGGGATCAGGGTCTAATGAACCTAGGTTTCACTGATCGCGACAATATGAACCAAGATTTCTATGCTTTTTGTCAGGAGCCCGATCCTCTACGTCCGAATAAGGTCTTTCAACAACTTGCCGCCAGCTCAAATGCGGAGGCAACAAATCTGTTCGACGGCTCGGCATTCAACGGATTAACCAGTAACGGGATGAGTATCAGTGGAGCTGCAGGACTAGAGTCAGTCGATGAGACCGAAGGAATTGAGGCAAGTCAGATTTTGCAAGGACTAAGTGCTACTGAAGAACAAAGAGCTTCTGGACTAGCCAATAGATGATCACAAACGAATATACCCAGACGAGATACAAGTCCTCTAATACATCATTCAAGTATATATGTACAAAAAGATCAATTAAACGCATTCGAAAAATCGAAACAATTTTTACCCTTGCCGTTTGATCTAAGTGATGCTTTTATGATGTCCTAGTAAATCGACAAATACAAATATGGCTCGAGTCGAAGAGTCGTTCGCCCATTGATACCATTGTATCAGACACCTGACGCCCACGACTGCACATAAATAAAGGACTTTGAGCCGCTCCATAGAATTTCACAATAAAAATCAAGTAATTCGCAAACACTCTGTAACTTGTTTAAAAAAAGACAATAATTGCTTGTCATAAGAAGTCTAGGAGCGAGAAACTTTACCAATGTCAAAACTACATCATAACTATGTTCGCGTATGAGTACCCACCGCACGGCGTCCATTCCGCTTAAGCACATAGCGACCCCCACCATCGGCAACCGTCGCCTTCTATCGGCCATACAGCCCAGCCTTCATCGTACCAGCTCTAACTTTTCACTTCCTCCCACCACATGACATTGCCATTATGTCTCAGACTCTAACAGATGTAGAGCTGAGAGAGATATACACCTTTGCCATTGACCTGGGCAGAAAAGCAGGCAAGATCCTCCTAGATGGCGTCGATAGACGCACGGGCGAACAAGGTGGGAGGGAACAGGGAGAGCAGGTCGAGAAAATGAACGCGGTTGATATTGTCACGCAGACAGATTTAGGTATTCTGCAATTTATCCAAGCCGATTAGGATTCAGAAATCACTAATTGTAGAGTAGATGTTGAAGCTTTTGTCAAAGAGGAAATCACGAAGAGATACCCATCGCACAAGTATGTTCATCCCTCGTAGCAGTTGAAGTGAGCCCTCTAACCACGTGAGATAGATTCATTGGCGAAGAAACATATTCTTCTGGCTCATCAAAGGAATATCTGATCGGCAATGATCCAACATGGTGTGTCGATCCATTGGACGGGACGGTGAATTATACACATCTGTTTCCCATGTTTTGCGTCAGCATCGCATTTTGCCACGGCGGAACACCTGTTGTAGGAGTTATATACCAACCAATTCTAGATACGACGTACTCAGCGGTAGCAGGTGGAGGTGCCTGGTTAGTTGCCCTTTCTTACCGCGGCCGGTCACGTTACTGAAGATGAAATAGGCAGGACGACGCCCACTCTACTAAGCCAAGGAAAGCTTTGCCGTTGGTCAATAGTCCGAAGCAGGTACTGCCGACTAATGCACCGAAAGGATGTATATTCAGCTGTGAGTGGGGCAAGGATAGGCGAGATACTGAGGGTGGGAATATGTGGAGGAAGGTGAACAGCTTCGTGAATATGGCCGCTGAAATCGGAGGCCGGAGTGGGAAGGGTGGGATGGTGCATGGTGTGAGAAGTTTGGGGAGGTGAGTCCTTTCGCTTTGATCTGTTTAGTTGTCTTTGTTTCAAGATCGCGCTCAAGCGTGCAAGAGATTGGATTATTGAAACAGTTGCTAATGATAAATGGATGAAGTGCAACTTTAGATCTGGCATACATTGCAGCTGGCTCCTTTGATATATGGTGGGAAGGTGGATGTTGGGAATGGTAAGCTTTCTTGATATTGATCTTCATTCAATTAATCAAGTGAGGGTAGGGACGTTGCAGCTGGCATATGCATCCTTAGAGAAGCAGGCGGTCTCATAACTACCGCTAATCCGCCACCCAATCCCGAGAGTGACACGATCCAAGATGTGAGATTGGGTAGTAGATTATACTTGGCTATCAGACCCGCAGGGGACAGTGAAAAGGAGACTGGAAGGCAAGCACAAGAACGGGTAGTACGAGAAGTGTGGAAGAGGGTTCAGCATTTGGACTATTCCCGCCCTGGGGCGTGAGATACCTAGAATATGATACATAATATCCCAAACGCCTCATTATGCTTCTATATGGGTTCAATATGCTATCACATATGTGATTTCGACAACTTTGCAGCGATGACTTCTTTTACCTCCTCAACAGGAAGGGAGTCGACATCTCTACCAAGCCACAGCTTATTCTGCTCCATTCCCTGCCATATCATGGCCTCCACTCCTCCAATTACCTGCCATCCACTTGCTCTCGCTATCGATGCAATCGCTGTCTTGTCTGAAGGATGGTAGCACATTTCTAGAATAGCACCCTTTCCTTCCTTCGAAAGCATGATCTGGAAGACATTTCTGGCTTTGATCTCCGCTTCAGTCGTTGGAGGAAAATCTGGGATGGCACTGACAACCACGTTCGGCCCATCTAATCTCTCTGCTTCCTCAACACTCTCAACATATATCAGACCGTCACCCAATCCCTTGCTCTGAAATTCCTGAAGGACCTGGTCCACTTCACTCTTATCTCTATTCACGAGGTAAACCTGCTTGCATTCCAAAAATGTCTTCAGCGTGTAGACAGCGGATCTACACGTGCCACCTCCACCAACAACCATTCCTATCCCACCCTTCATCCGCGCTACCATCTCCTCTCCTGCATTCCTCAGAATTGCCTCGCGGATTCCAATACAATCCGTGTTCGTCCCACAAAGCAGCCGCTCACCATTCGGCCCGCTTCGCAGGAATATTGTGTTGACGGCACCAATTGCTTCTCCCTCAGGTGTAAGCATGTCGAGATATGGAATGACAGCTACCTTGTGCGGCATGGTGACGGCGGCGCCAAGGAATTTAGGGGTCCGGCAGAGGGAAAGACATGCAGCGAGCGACGTGGTTTCGTAGAGCTGGTAGGCATACTTTAGGCCAAGGGAGTCATAGATTGTATTGTGTAGGAATGGCGAGAGGGAGTGTGCGATGGGGTGCCCGAAGAGATAAAAGACATGGTCTAAGTGTGTTGTTGATGGGACTGGAGGTATGGCAGCCACAGGCTCAGGGCCAGATGAGTGTGATAGTGGAATTGTGGTGGTTTCCTCGACTTGCTGTAATTGAGACATCTTGAGCAGGTTCGTGGAACAGAATGTGAACGAGAAGCTTCGAACGACGACTAAATTGCTTTCAAAGACCAAGCTCACTATTTAGAGTTGCTTGATGAGAAGGTAGTTCGGGCCCAGAATAGAAGTGTCCGTCTGATTTGTTAAGACATGAATTCAACGTGAATTGAAGATCAGAAGAGAATGAAAATATTCGACTAGAAATTGAAGTAGTGGTTAAGACTTTTATGAAGGTGAAAACCACATGTAATTCTATACACTCCAATTATGTTGAACGACCGGTAAAATAATGATCACTGATCGGCCTATGGCGAATGAGTTATTGGATAGAAAGCACTCCTTGCAACATCACAGGTCAGCATCCACAGCTGGGAAAACTCCAGTTCTTTTAATTCTTTACCCGTTGTGTGATCTTAGCTGCGGGGAACGTGGTGGGGTTCTCCCTTCAAACACCGAAAGCGGCTTTATTCCGGAAAACTCAACACAACCACACCAAACCAACATCGCGTAGCACACAACAGGCCAATTACACTTTCTATCCAGATACTGCTAGAGTCAAGTGCCTTCATGAAGTAGTGCTTCATAGTCACAAGGCTTTATATCTTTTATAACTGTTTTCTGGCACTCATGGCTTGTCAGTTGGACGACATTTCCCCGAGTAGGATTTGGCTTATCAAGGAAAAGTCTTCTCCCAATCTGACCCCACCTTTGCTCTTGATACTGGGGAGTCCAGCGGGAGTTTACTTGCATATTAAGGTTTCGGACACAGCATAGCAGATTACGGTACTGAATGGTCAGGAATCGACCACGGTACATACAGGGGTCGTTCTGATTAGCTGTCCTTATTTCCTTTATGGGAACCAAGTGTGCATCTAGTTCATCGACAGAGGAGACGAGAGATATCGAAACATGTTGTTGAGAGGCTTCTCAGCTGACTGAAGTGTGAATAGATGCATACATGTTCCCCATCATTCTACTGACTTTCTCTCTACAATTTCAAAGCCCCGGATTTGTACTGGCATTCCAGTCCTCAACGCCGTGTGAACGGCCTCACAAACGATCAACGCCCGCAGCGCCTCCTCTCCACTGCAACTAGGTCTTTCTCCGTTCCTCACAACATCTACAAAGTGCTTGACCTGTTCATCAAAAGGAATTTTGTCCTTCTCAAGTCCCAACCCCTCCTTCGTCAAAACCTCACTCCACGACTTCTTGCCGTCATAGCTCCACTTCTTCAAATCCGGTACACTCAGACTACCCTCCGTCCCAATGATCCTGTAGAATCCTTCTGCGTCTTCTACTTGAGGAATCATAGGGTTTTCGCCCGTGCCGGCTTCGAAGTTCCAGGGAGATGGAGCTGCATCACTCAGTAGGAATGTGCCAACCGTGCCACTCTCGAACCTCAAAATAATTGCAGCTCCCTCCTCAGCCTCAAACTCTCTCGTTTTGCTCATCTCGAACGCTGCTACTTCAGTGACGTGCCCTAACAGATATTGCAACAGATCAACTTCATGAATGAGGTTGATCTCTATAACGCCAGCTTGTCGCCGCCAGGAGCCTAGGTCGTCAAAATACGGGAGCGGCTTAAAGAGAGCCCAGGTTCCTTGTACAGCTATGATCCTCCCCAGGGAGCCAGAGGAAAGGCATGCTTTAGCAGATAAGAGATATGGATTAAAGCGTCTGTGGTGCCCAACTAGTAGCTTCACTCCTTTCGTTCGAGCGCGTTCTACTACGATACGTCCATCTTTCAGAGTGGTAGAGATGGGCTTCTCTACTAGCACGTGGACTCCGGCTTCGATTAATTGAAGGGATAGAGGGACGTGGGTAGCGTTTGGGGTGCAGACTATTGCTGCATCTGGTTTGTCGGGGGAAGCGAGGAGAGACTCGAGAGAGGAATAGTGTGTTGTTTGGAGAGAGGCAGCAAGGGATGGCCCCGCGGTAGAGGGCTCTACAAGAGCAATTAATGTAGTTGATGGGTTCGATACGACCGACTTGGCATGCCTGGGCCCGATGAGACCTGCGCCTACGACGGCGACTTTCAGGGGTGAAGTAGACATAACCAGAAATTTGGTATGGAAAGGCTTTGAAAAAGTATGAGCATTAAGACGGGAAATAGTAAGTGGAGCTTATTTAAAGATATAGAATCACCCCGATGGGATTTGTTTGCGCTTTTCGAAATAGTACTTTACCGCCCCGAATCGCGGCTCTGGCTCCAACGCCTACACATACACAAGGTGAATAAGCTGGGGCCCCGCCAACTCCACAGATTAGACCCCTCAGTCTCATATTTTCGAGATCTTGATCTCGAGCACTGGCATATGCGCAATGTATAGCTGCAGTAGAGCTGATTGTGCGAGCTTTCGCGCAGTTGACATGAATCGCGTTGAGTGCTTTTCCACGGCAAAATATTCAGCCGGTTGGGCCCAGTAATAGCACAACCATTACTATCAAGACATCATCGCATTGCGACAGAAGCCGATACTAGCCTCTTGAATCCTTTTCCTTGTCTCTCCACTGAATAATGGAGGCGACAGCAGCTCCCACTTGGCGTGTAAGAGAGATAAGGGGCTGGTCTCTGGACCTTGTTTTAGCTGATACTACGATTCAAGTTCCTTCTTTCTTCACTTATTAATCATCAATACAAATCTTGAACTTGTACAGCAATGAATTTTAGTTATTGATACAATGTAAGTATGGATAAATAGTACATCTTTATTTAAAATATTGCTACTATCCAATACCTATCCAGTAGTCAAGCTGACGAAAATGCCAGTCCACATATACCCGCACTAGTCGTCAGCAAGACAAAATGGCACACAAACCAGCAATAGCCTCTCTTTCTCTCGGCGTATGTCTCATCACTTCGCCTGGATTCCCTGCTCATCTAAAACTGACACATTCAGCGCGCATGGCTTCACGAACTTCACCCAAAGTTCACCGCAGCAGCCAACGCCGGCCTGCCGGCGATCGAAATATTCTTCGAGGACCTCTTGTACCTCGCCTCATCTCTTCCAGGCGGTCCCACGCCCTCAAACCAGCTTCTCGCTGCCCGCAAAATTAGAGATCTCGCTGATTCACTCAACTTAACCATCATGGCGCTCGGTCCATTCAGTAATTGCGAAGGTGTGTTATCAGAGGACGTGAAAAACCAGAAGATTGAGGAGTTAAATCTCTGGTTCAAGATTGCCACAATCTTGGGTACAGACATCATCCAGATCCCGAGCACGTTTGAGATCGAGGGCATGACAGGAGACATGGACGTCATTGTGAAAGATATGAGGGAGATTGCGGACCTAGGAGCTCGACAGACCCCGCCATTTCGGTTTGCGTATGAGAATCTGTGTTTTGGAACCTGGAATTCGAAGTGGGAGGATGCCTGGGATGTGGTGAAGGGCGTTGACAGGGAGAATTTCGGACTGTGTTTGGATACTTTCAATATTGCTGGGGCGGGGTGGGCTGACCCCAGCTCGCCGGATGGTAAACTTCCAAATGCAGATGAGGCTTTTAGGGAGAGCTTGAAGCGCATGGTGGAAGAGGTTGATGTGAGGAAGATATTCTATGTGCAAGTCGTCGATGCAGAGAGACTATCTCAGCCCCTAGACGAGCGGCATCCGTTCCATGTTGATGGTCAAAGACCGCGTATGAGTTGGAGTCGGAATGCGAGATTGTTTGCATGTGAGGAAGAAAGGGGTGGCTACTTGCCTATTATCGACGTGCTCAGGACAATTTGTAATGAGACGGACGGTTTAGGATACACGGGTTGGATATCGATGGAGTACTTCAACAGGAGCTTGACAAGGGAAGGAACTCAAGTGCCAGCGGAGCATGCGGCAAGGGCAATCGAGTCTTGGAAGAAGCTTGCAAAGATTATGGGCTGGGAGGAGAATATTGAGCTTGAACAGGGGAGAGAACCCGCTGATGTCGCCAGACCGGTTTTGAAGGCAGTGGAAAGTGAAGAGATCCCAGCTGGAATCTGGGGTCGGAAACAAATGATACAACCAGATGTATTGACACGCGAGATACAAACTTGAAGTTCGTTAGCAGCATGGGCGGCGTTAGAGCACTGAGCATTTTACAATGAAGAACTGATAAATATGACGCATGAAGTCGGTCCAAGAAAATCATCGTACACTATTCGTGGCACTCGCCGTATGCTCAATCAGCGGATCATTCTTATCAAAGACCGAACATTTTCAGAAACATGTTTGAGAAGTTCTCTTGCCCCTTATCCACCATCCTAATTAAAGGCTGTAGCAGAAGCCAGAATAAGGTGCCTTCTAGTCCCAACAAGCTCCGAAGAGCCAATTCAATCTACCAACGCTCCGTTCAGAACAAGTTTCAAGATGAAAATAATGCTCTGGCAACCTCTACAGGCTGCATCGCTGGGGTGCACATTCGACACAGGTGTTTCTCTTTCCTTGAGAGTTGAGGTTGAGCAAAATCGATTCTTCATTCTCTATCGACGCCATCGTTATCCGTTCCCCAGAGTAAGACGTAGCCTGTCCCCTCTTCCCCAAACTCCACGCTAGAAAGTCAAAGTAAGTGAGAAAACATAGCAGATTACCCTTCTACTCGTGAAAATGTCATCTTAGTCATAAGTATGGGTGAATAGCGGAGAGATTGATTCGCCATAATGGTTCCTTCGAATGGCTTCAGCGAGCAGATTCGACAGATCCAAGGTCACGAGCTTCTTCGTAGCACGCGCCTTCTCGGGCGGAATAGGAAAAGAGTTCGTGACTAGGATAGTATCGATGCAGTCACAGTTCTGGAGCTCCTCAAGCGCATCACCGCCAAAGAGACCATGCGTGGCAATGCAGTAGACTCTCTTTGCTCCACCACGCTTCTTCACGCACTCTGCGGCCGCGATCCAGCTTCCAGATTTGTCGATCATATCGTCAACGATGAATACTGTTCGATTCTTGACGTCACCCACAAGTGTGATTAGCTGCTCCAGACCTGGGTCCTTGAATCCTTCCTCTTCCTCGTCCGATGAGTCTGCAGCATCTGCAGAGCCGCCAAGCGCCTGTAACTCGGGCTGGAAGAATGACGACGCCCTTGACATGGACATTGGGTCATCCTCGGGATTGTCGAGCATCGTGGAATTAGACATTGCAGATTGCGTCGGCGATGGATAGTCGTCAGGGACGACATGACCGTGTACAAGTCTGCCGTGTGTGATGTCTCGTGCTCGTTCATCTGTAAACTCTTGTTCTTCCTCAATAGGCGACGACCGTGTCTGCCCCGCTTGGGCGCGGGCTAGAGGGGATGGAAATGCGCCCGAAGAACCATTTTGAGATCTGAAATGAGGTGACATAACTTGCGTTTCTCGAGGCGACGATTGACTGACTGAGCGACTGTGTCCTCCTCGGGGTGGTGTGCGTTGTGCCGACTCTGTTTTCTGGTCCTTAGTCTGTAAACCGCTGAGCACAGGCTTCCGGCCGGCTTGTGATGCGCCATCCTCTGAACTGATACGTAATCTGCTGACATCTGAATCTAGATCTGCCTCTGGTACTAGGCCGTCAAGACGATTCATGATCATACTTGCACTCATATTCCCACCCCCACGACGTTTATCTGTTGTGACCATGCCGAAATTCAGCTTCAGAGCATCTGCCAGAGAGGTAACTCGTTTTGTGCCGCCAGCGTTCTTCGAAACACACACAGCTTCTTGCCAGTTCGATACGTTATGTCTAATCCACCTCGCAATTATCGGCTCCGCATGTAGGTTGTCGACTGGGCATTTAAAGAACCCCTGCATCTGGGATGCGTGTAGATCGATTGTGATGACATGGTTGATTCCGGCCACATTAAGTAGATTCGCAAGCATCCGTGCTGTGATTGCCCCTCGATGAGATTTCTTCTTCGATTGCCGACTGTATGGGAAATACGGTAAGACCGCTGCATGTGTCAGTCCTGGCTATCAGTTTGATGCGGGGTGACTGACCAGTGATTTTGTTCGCGGAGCTGCCTTTGCACGCAGAGATGAGAATGAGTAGCTCCATAATACTGTCATTGATCTTGCTGCTGCCTGATTGAACCACGAAGACGTCCTTCTCCCGAATGCTGGTGAGGATCTTGACACTGGTCTCTCCCTAGAGTAACATCAGCATCAGCATTGTGGGGTGACCACGGATGATTGCGCACATTTGCAAATTGTGAGAGCTCTACAGCTGCTGGATCCATCCCTAGATTCGAGCATATTTGCGCTGTGAGGACTGGGCATGAGCTGCCCGCGAATATAAGAGTGTTCCGCATTGTGTGGTGGTTTGGTAGAGGGAGAGGGAAGCTTAGTGCCGGCAGAAGCTTCTAAAAATCTTTTTGTGATGATCCCTGCGCGGGCCACTGTATAAGTACGAAGTTTCGCCCGGCAGACAGTAAGTCACAGACCACCAACATTACACCAAAGCTTATGCTTGATTGCAGATATCATGCATGACGTGTGATCAGCAGCGTAGATGGGCATTCCTCGTTTGACCCAAACTTTGCGCCCGTTTGCTTCATCCCGGTCGCTCTCCGGTCAAGATGTAGTCATCGACGGCTCGGGCTTCGCCCACCATGTGTACCATGTTTGCTTGAGCTCAAGATACACTGCTAGGAATCGGTTCGAGACTGGGATATCTTACAATGAGATTGGCGAAGTCGCCCTGGCATGGTTGGATGCGCTACAAGAAAGCCATGTCACAATGTAAATTCATAATTTATCCTGGATACTCACGATCTCAGCTCATTAAGTGGCAGAAGAAACATATATTTCGATGGCTTCCTACCAGATGGCAAGAAGGATATCAGATACAGTAGAATGCTTGCACAAACCCAGAAATTATTTGCGTATCACCAGGACCATCCTGTTCCATGCCAGCTTCTGTCGACAGCCGCCATTCACGAAAATGTCTCTCAAAACCTCTTCAAACGCTGCAATGTACAACATCATCTGACAAAATTACCTCCTCCATCATTCTTGGTACCAGCAGTTCTGGAGGTGCTCCTAGCCTCCGTTAAATACAATGCTCTTACTGAAGTTGTTCCGGGGGAAGCTGATATCTACTGCGCCATATCAACGAAGAAAGTCGGTGGCGTTGTGCTCACTGGCGACTCTGACCTCTTGGTGCATGATTTGGGTGAGCAAGGCGCCGTTATGTTCTTCAGTGATATAGAAGCAAGCTCGGATGGTCATTTTGACGCTTTACGTGGCCCAATATTTCAGTCACATGCAATTGCAAACCGACTTGGCCTAGAGAGCCCGAACGCTCTACGCCCTCTAGCATTTGAGATGTTCATAGACCCCCATCTCTCATTTGGAGAGCTTCTTGCAAGGGCCAAGTGTTCTATGTCTGCTGACAGTGATCCCGTCAAGTATGCAGAATTCCGGAGAGAATATGACCAGTCATCAATTGTTGCTATCAACAAGACTAAAGCGACAAAAGTCACAGCAGTTCTTCGAGCTCTTGATCCGCGCATTTCAGAATATGTGCTTCAATTTCCCTACTGTGCTGAATTGGCTAGCCAGTGCCCCAGGGACATCAACTTTAATACAACCTTGCATGTCTTCCTCCCGTTTCTCGTTGACTGCCCTACTCGCACCAACGCGTGGGAAATGTCCATGTCTATTAGGCAATTGGCATATGGTTTGCTAGATCTAATTGTCCCAGATGAACAACATGTGTCAAGCATTTATGAACACAAGAGGCAGGAGGCAATCACAGCCGGGCGCGAACTAGCATTGCCAGATGCTTCCCAGATCCCCGTAGCGTGTCATAGGCTCGTTGAACTGCTTTCCTCTCAGCTACATCTTGAGATTGACACTATGGGAACGAAGTCTAAAGCAGACATATGGATAGCGGCGGCCATATATCAAGATGTGGAATGGTCCTACGATAATTCAAAGCAATGCCTCAGCCAGCTCTTAGGCGCGCAAATAAGGGCTCTGAATACTGAGTCTGAAATTACTTGGGATATGATTCATCTGTATGCGCAGATGCAGGGATCATACTACTCCTTCAGGATGCTCAAGCAGATCATTGACATTGTGATTTCTCATGATCATAATATTTCCTCATCAACGCCTATTGTGACGCTACGAGATGTTTTACAAACCTTGCCGCCTTTGCAGAGCCTCAGGGAAGTAACACAACTTGCTTCGATATTCAGCTCAGTTGAAGAGTTCGGCATGGTAGAAGCAGCGCAGAAAATATTAGGGATTTCTTTACCTAAGCTGCCGTCGAAAGAGAGTGTTCAGCAAACGAAGAAGAAACGCAAGAGGAACAAAGAGCCAGTTTCTTCAAAAGCACAGAGTCGACGACTGTGTAATCCATTTGAGATTTTGGAGATGGAATAAAGTCGGTTGGTAACACAAAGTGTCACCAGTGTGAAACTTCAACCTTAGTCACGCGGCTTATACGAAACCATATGTCAACTTTTGGAAGTAATTATCAAAGCCAATACAAGCCTTTCGAGGCGTACAATTAGTAGTATATACACATCTAGCTTTATCAGCTCGAATTAATTTCGGGTCAAAGGTATTCTATTTCGAAATAATCCTTTCCGTTCTTGCACACTCATAATCATCACAGACTAACTAAGTCGAGATGGATAGGTGCTATTGGCTAAATCAAACCCCTATCGCTATTTTATACAACACTAAAAGCTTTCTCGATATTAATGCTGAGCTCATCATTAGGTATCTAGCATCCAATCACACGAAGCAAGAGTGGACCCCGATGAGGGTTTTCGGCAGCACATTTCTCTGAGTTCATGTGTCATTAAGGTCACCGAAGAGGGCTCAAAGCGCATGTGACCGGATGTAGAATAGCAATAGTTTAAAAGGACACAGAATATATGCCTATCAGAGCAGGATTCGTGAGCGGGGTTTTCGTTTTCACCAACGTCGTCCTCCGTAGCACAAGATATCGTTTGAACCAAATTCAAACGACCTCATCACTTCGCCAGTGTGTTGATGATTTATAATTTAAACCATAGGACTCAATTTCGAGCTAGTTATCCTGAGCTACGATGAACCAGCCGAACATCTACAATTGTGAAGTACAGCACAAGGACACCGGTCACGTCGCTTACCAGCGCCTATCTTTCCCAACATACTAACAAACACCGCTCCCCGAATGATTGCTTTACCACTAGGACTTTTGCTCTCAGCATACCAAGCATTCATCATATCTCGATTTTAGAATATTTGCCAACGGTCTTGGAGATAAAACGAGCGCTTTATCCAAATGGCTCTGTCGAGGATCTGGCGATCAGCATAGAATGGACATTCTCAATGTACCAGAACAAGATGACAAATATTCCCACGACCGATTGACAAATCGAGGGAGGGAAGTCAAATCACTTATCAGACTCCGTGGCACATTTTCAGTGATAATGTATGCAGACGCATGCATAACGTCAATCTCCGAAGTCTCATCCTATCGGGGATGCTCGGCAGACGCATGAGCTTCTCTCTGCGGAGACCCTCAAGAGACCTGTCGCGACTCTGGTCCAATAATCCTCTGTTTTCTTATTTTGGAAAATTGGTCACTTCTGCCGGGGGTCGGCCAATATGTTTATATTGACATCTTAGTCTCATCGACGGGCAAGGCAGAAAGTTACACACGATTCATCGATAAGCATAATTATCCAATCGAGGATGGATCTCCAGTCAACGATGGGACGATCGAGCTGGTGGAGGGACAGTCGACATCATGGTAACCAAAACCACCAGAAACATTTGCAAAAGTTCCTTGAGTACCGATAGCAAATCTATATCAGCTCCGCCCGTGTAAATCAAGCGGGGGCTTCAATGAGGTAAGACATAGTGTACATCAAGAATGCCTTGATCGGCACTAGATATGTGGGGTCAGTCTTCAGTCCAGACAATTGTCAAGCTACCCGCTTTAGCGACACTCACGCAAACGGCCGGAAAATATCCACTCGAGTTTCAGCAATTAGCTTGTGCTATTGGAGTATCAGAGATTGTCAAACCCCGAGATTCGAGTAGCCCGGCTACGCTCTAGGATCGTCAGCCACTGGCCATGTAATGAATACCCCCAACTAGCAGGCGACCAAAGGCCTGGCCTTTTTTAACTCGGATAGGCCTGAAAAGGGTTCACACTCGAGTCTCATTCTTGCCATCCCAAGAAACAAATGTTAGCATCAGATACCAGCTGTGCGTCGAAATTCACATTCCTTGGTTGAGTTGCAACCTCATCCACTTACGCGCTGATTGGCGAAGGAGGGATCTCCAGACGACATCGGCCAACGCACGTGGGTAGAACTCATAACTTTTGTAGGTAAGTGGCGGTGCACTATAGCGTATTTGGTGAGATACCCCACCGACTACCCTAGATACTTGCGGGATTTAAGACAGAGAAGCTAACCGCGGCCTTTGTCTTAACTTTTTATCCCTCATATTGACGAGTATCTGCTTTTCATGCTGCCTCATTTTGGATTTCCCTAACATAACTCGTATAATCGCCTCTTCAGCCTTGCAGTTACCCCAACTCACCAGTGTTTAGCTGAGAACACTGCCAGGGTATGGCTACAAAGACCATTAAAATCGAAGATCCCATCCGACCAGTAAGATCAACGGGAAACAGCAACGCTGGCGGAGTCTACCCTATCAGAACAAGGTCAAGATCAATAGAGCGCCGAAGCCTCAGGTCTGCTGACCACGAATCGCAAGATATCGAAGACGAGGACTCAGGACTCCATCGCGCTGGTGACTTCAAAAGTAGACAGGTACTAAATATGTATTATCCAAACGTGGTAAAACGCTTACATCGTTTCCTCTGCAGAACTTTTCTGGCAAAATTCTGCTATGGCTAGCTTATCAGTCGATCGGTGTTATCTATGGTGATATTGGGACCAGTCCTCTCTATGTCTTCTCATCCACCTTCACCGAGGAACCCTCTCATGAGGACCTCATCGGAGTGTTGTCGATCATTCTTGTGAGTCTTCCTCGCGTTGTGTTGGGTACCACAAATACCTCTATGAAATTGCGATGCCAAAATACGCCTATCAGAAGTGCATTTTGCCGTATTTTGGTTGACATTGGTTGTCACTGCTAACACAAACTACTTAGTGGTCACTAACGATGATGGTCACGGTGAAATATACTCTAGTCATCCTCCGTGCCGATAATGAAGGAGAAGGTGGAACTTTTAGCACATACTCACTTCTCTCAAGATATGTCAGTACCCGAATGTGTCACAGCTGAACCAAGCTCATTCTCATATAGGCCAATATCACTAGGCGTGATCCACGGGAAGCTTCTCTGGTCAAAATGGAGCGTTACCGGACAAATGACCTATACGGTGCGAGTCAGCATATTCGTTCTGGCATCGAGAACAGTAAGTTTGTTAAAGGCTTGCTCAAAACCATTGGAGTTCTAGCCGTAACTATGGTGATGTCGGACGGTGTCTTGACGCCAGCGCAATCTGTCCTCGGAGCAGTCCAAGGGCTCACTGTTGTTAAACCTGATATCTCAAACGCAACCGTGGTGGGGACGACTTGCGGAATTCTGATATTACTCTTTCTTATCCAACCATTTGGTACAACGAAGCTTGCAACGACATTTGCTCCGATCGTTATCATTTGGCTTGGTTTCAATGCTGGATTTGGTATCTACAACCTTGTCAAATTCGATCATGCGGTGCTCAAGGCATTCAATCCAGGATATGCGTTTGGTACGCCACTCAAGCTTTCCCAATCTTGCTTCCAGTACATATCAAGTGAATGAGATGCTAACTTCAACAGAATTCATGGCACGAAACAAAACAGAGGGATGGAAGATGCTTGGTGGCGTCCTGCTTGCTTTTACGGGAGTCGAAGCGCTATTTGCAGACCTGGGTGCATTCAGCAGACAAGCAATCCAGATCAGCTGGCTTTGCTATGCTTTCCCTTGTCTACTTTTAGCATATGTAGGACAAGCTGCCTACATTGCTCACAATCCCGGGGCCTATAGCAATCCCTTCTATAACTCGGTTCCCCCTGGAATGCTCTATCCATCCCTGGTTATTGCCCTTCTTGCTGCCATTGTTGCATCGCAAGCAATCATTACAGCATCATTTCAGGTAAAAACCCCAATCCGAGAAGGTTTGGAATGATACTGATGATAAACAGCTTATGGCTCAAATCATGAAGCTATCGTATTGCCCGCAGATCAAAGTCATTCATACCTCAAAGACTTTTCATGGGCAGCTCTATGTGCCCATCGCAAACTGGCTACTCATGCTGGGAAGTGTGCTCGCTGCTGCGATTGCTAATAATGTGAGCTTCTTGGTCTTGGGTCTTTAGATACGAACTGATGTTTCCAGACCACAACACTTGGAAATGCCTACGGTGTATGTGTCATGTTTGTCACATTCTTCGACACCTGCATGGTAACATTAGCGGCCTTGATTGTCTGGCGTCGGCCTCCTTACTTCGTGTTCTTCCCATGGCTCATAATTGCGTGTCTGGATGGCCTCTACCTTTCATCATCTCTAACAAAGTTTACCCACGGCGCCTGGTTCACACTGACTCTTTCTGGCGTATTGAGCTGTGTACTCATCTTATGGCGATTTGGAAAGGAAGAGCAATGGCAAGCAGAGGCATCCGAGCGTTTCCCGACGTCTCACTTGGTAAAGAAAGACTTTGATGGACGCCTCCGACTGACTGAAAAGTTCGGTGGGGAAACTTTGAGCGCCGTGAAAGGCTTCGGAATCTTCTTTGACAAAGCAGGAGAGACATCACCTTTAGTATTCACTCAGTTCCTCAGCAAACTCATAGCTGCTCCAGAGGTCATGGTTTTCTTCCATCTTCGGCCGCTTGAGACACCGACGATTCCGCCACAAGAACGATACTCCATTTCCCGCCTTGGAATTCCAAATTGCTACCGGCTCATTGTCAGGCACGGATACACAGACGAAGTCATCACTCCCGACCTCGGTTCTCTGATCTGCGAACAAGTACGCGAATTCATTATCAAGTCTGCTGCTCCAGATCCTGTCCGCGAGATTAAGATTGCTTCTGATGACGTCGATAACGCAAACTTTGATAGCGAAGCCAAAGCTACCGTTTCTTCATACCTAGAGACCGAAAAAACTTCATCATCATCTTTGCAAAGGGACTTGGACTACAGGCTCAAACAGGAAGCCATGGCGAACGACCTCTCTAAACTCGAGCATGCATTCTCGCAGCAGACGCTATATATTATTGGCAAAGAGCAAATGAAGATCCGGCCGGGAACTAATCTTTTCAGGAAACTTTTATTACGTATATTTTTATGGATGAGAGAGAATACTAGGAACAAGATCGCAAACTTAAAGGTACCGACTGATAGAGTCGTCGAGGTGGGGTTTGTCAAGGAGATATGAAGTCGTCCTGAAATAGACGTGTTGGCGCGACCCTAGGTGTCCTGTCAGATGACTTGAATATAATGATCACGAATCTTCTTTTGGATAGAGGCTTACTGGTGAGCTCTGGGGAGAATAGAATGAGAAATATTTGGGCGGCAATCGGTGATAGGACTGTCAGTCATTTGGACTCACAAACATGATTACTTTTCAATATGTACATACTTTTATCTTATGACTGGCTCAATAGGCTTTCATGCCTCATTGCCTCGAGCGAGTTCTCACATATCTCACAGCGCCATTTATCGCGCCGTTGTTCAAGACTGCTCACTCGGACCGCTTTCTTCGGCATGGTCCCTCTTCCATTCTCTCCGATATTCTAAAGCAATTTCTAGACAACGATTCACCTTCTCCAACACTTTCCGATCCCTACGCCACGTATACTCTGAGCAAAATAGTCTCCCCTCGCTGCTATGCTTCTCCTCGAACATTCGCGTGAAGAATGCCAGCCCCTCGTCCGCATCACCATCCCACTGTTCTTTGAACTCTGGAAACACCTTTGAGATTAGCGATCCAGATGAAATTTTTCGCCTGAACTCATCTACATCTGTAAACAGCAGCACGACTTCGCAGCCCTGAAAGAAGCGGGAGGAGCATACGGAGTCGAAGCTCGAAAGTGATTCACCGACGGCTGAGACAGACTCGTCTTCGAAGAGAAGGATGTCATAGGTGGAGATGGACACGACGTAGAGGATCGCAGAGACATTTGAAAGGAGGTGGATTGTCTTTCTACGCTCGCCTCGGGGGCGGAAGTCAAGGAAATGGTAGGTCGTCTCTTCGTACGGGAGAGTGAGAGTAGTCAGTGTCGACCAGGATTGCGTCGAGTCGCGATCAATAAGGGCTAGGTCCTCTGCGCTCGGAATGTAGATGTTATCGGATGTCTTGTAGATGTTGCGGAATAGGCTAGAATTGTGTTAGAGAGCGGACTAGATGGATTGATGTGGCTGCATACTGTTCGAAATTTAAGAGTAATACCGGACGGCCCTTTTTGAGAGCTTCTACTATGTCATCGGAATTCCATAGCTGCTGAAAGACGTAGTGGAGGAGGATTGGCATTCCATCACCGGGTCTAAGTTCTCGTTGCTCACATAGTAGTACTTCCCAAACCTAAATTCAGTTAGATGACACTCCTCTAGAAATGCAGAGTGTAAATATACATTCGCTTTCGTTTTAGAGCTGCTTGTTCCGGCTTCCTTGTCAACTTGTCGCACAACAAGCTTAAGATTCTGTAGCATGTAGTTGAAAACTCGATGTAGTGCTCTTTCTGGTGAAGTTTCTGCTTCATGAAAGTCTTGTGCTCTTTTCAAATTCTCCATAACGTTCCGAATATCGTCTCGGAAACCTCCTGACAATGAGTTAGATGTAATCACTTTATCTCCCATTCTGGACTTGCCGAAAATAAGAATTTCCTTTTCCCTACTCTCCTGCTTATGCCAACGTCCCAGGTCTTCATCTATTCTATTATTGATCTCGGCCTGTACT
Source organism: Proliferodiscus dingleyae (assembly GCA_003988795.1). Taxonomy (NCBI): domain Eukaryota; kingdom Fungi; phylum Ascomycota; class Leotiomycetes; order Helotiales; family Lachnaceae; genus Proliferodiscus; species Proliferodiscus dingleyae. The sequence goes on from QYAK01000046.1 coordinate 60,418, forward strand.
TTGGGATCTGTAGGCCAAGTGCAAGGTTTGTTGTTCTGTTGCGAGGGAGTCCAAAGAGATTTGGAATGAGGCAGGTCAATGTTATAAACAAAATCATTGAAGGGAGATACACTTCTCAAATAGTCTGCATCATGGGCTCCTACTTCCCCTTGCATATTGGATGTGTACCAACACGGATTTGAAAGATCAGATGAATTGATAGAGATTTGAAGCTGAGACAAACTCCGAAGATCAAGCACTGCTTCTTCAGATCCCCAAATGGGATTGGAAGATCTTGGTGATTGATTCGACGCAGGAGCTGCACCAATCTTGGAGCTGATGATTTCACTGAGAAATGCGTCAGCGTCAGCAAACTCAAAATTTCTGAGGATGGTCAGCTCACTATCGCAATCCGCTTACAATCGAACTGAGGATTGCTGAACACTGCTGCAGCTGCCGTGAAATATCTGTCATTGTATCCACAGCAGTTCCAACTAGCGGCTTGAATCTTTTAGACTTTTTCAGATTGCCTTGAACATGTAAGGCTTCAAACTCCGAATATATCCTCATGCACTGCTTCAACACTGTCATGAAGCTCATAGAAGGTGTGAATATCTTAGGTAGAGCCGCATTTGTGGATGCCACGATCGCCGCCTGTATAATCCGCAGCGAGGCTGTAGCGAACACTATCTCATTATGGATGTCTATCATGACGCTTGGCACGTCATTTTGCTTTCCGATTGATTCTTGCATGGATGGGATTATCTTGTCAGCAAACGCAAGCAAGCCAGCTACGCAAGCCTCCACTGTCAGGGCGTCTTGGGAAGCCATAGTCAGAGTCAAAAGTCAGAACAGTCATTTTGCGTTTCACGATTGAGGTCACAGAAGGAAAGAGGTGTAGGTTGCATCGCGTGTACTGCGCCACATGATCGGTTGGAACAAGCATTTTGGCGAGTGTTATGCAGCAATTCGAACAGGGTAGATCTGACGATGGATTTCCTGCTCTGGAAACCCTATCCGGTCAACAAGCTCACCCCGATTCTATGTTTTCCACACGTGATCATCTTGGTCCCCAGAATTGCAATTATGAATTTCTGTGCTTAAGTGTTCAATATAATCATCGAATCATCTCACCTTTATCTACGATTAGCGATCTAAGGGGCTCTGTTCCGATCCATTCGTGAATATAGGGCACCACCCATATTTCTTTAACCACTGCTCCAAATCAAGTAAGAACAACATAAAAATCATCGTCTCGATTAGCAAAACTGACTAAAAAAGGAATTACGGCACCACGACTTTCTAAAGCCGACCGCGACGCGATCGAAGACCTTGTCGGCTCTTGTGCGCATATCGAATTCCCAGCTATCGCCACCAATTCTTTGGAAAGAGCCAGGTCGAAAGCCCATGGTTATAAGTCGAATCATGCTTCACAATGCCATTTGTCGATACTACACCAGCGATGTCGTGAAAAGGGTGTTGATGATCCTTTGTCTTCTCTCAGCGTCTGCTGTCTGATTAGCCTCTTCTGTCGTCTCTCCGAATGACACCACCTAATCCGACAAGGACAGTCCGAATATACCAAGAGGTAATGAGGAAGAAAATGGAGATTTAGGGACAAAGTAGAAGAGATGGTCAACTCGAGATGCATTTCGAGCTCTTTCTGCGTCTCTCAGTATACTCCTTGCCGTAATTCTGCGCCTTGTCGCTAAGGGCTTTGCTATGGCAGTTGATACCCCGTGTGGCTTCTGGGTAGGACACATTCCGTCAAGATTGTCATAGGAATCTGCGGTCCGTCTGCTGTGCTCTAGAGTCAGAACCAGACAAACAAAGGAATTTATTGTAACCGATCAAAGGATTGACAGGATGATTCGTCTATAGAGTAGCCCTAACTTATGACGCGCGCAAACAAAGAAATCTAGGTTACTAACCTACATGTTTCTCACTCCCCAGACCTCTGCCGCCTTTTCACTCTTCAATACTGTCTCGGAATCTCAGGAATCCCTTTGACAAGACAAAAGTCACTGATTCATCACCCTCAATATGCGAATCAACAGATTCCAGCAAGGACAACCTGACTCATCGACTGGCACGACGAAACGACCCCGAGTCGGAACAGCAGAAGACAAAGCCAAGGTATGGCCCCAACCCCTTCTACCAATCAACGACTGATGAAGATCTGTTTGTAGATTGTACAACAACAGCTTGAGCCTGTTTCTCCAGATTGTCCGCGCGCATCATCACTTCAAGACCCGCTCACCTCAAGTCTCTCGCAAATATCCTCCTCACAGTGTAAAGAGCATCATATTTTGTATTGAATCGACGCTCTTCCGGATCCACCAAACTGCATTTGTCGGTCGAATACTATCCTTTGTCCTCGTCAATCTCCCAAATCTACTTCCAGGCGACTTACAAGATCGTTGCCAGGCATAGTGTACAAACAGGATACTGACAGTCATGCTGTACCATCAATATCTGCGTCTGGCTCACGAGAATCTTTAACCAGCGATACTAATGTCACAAACACTAGATCAACCCGGAGCCGGAGCCTCGTTGAGAAATACACATACCGCCTTATTAATCTAGCGGACAACCACATCAAATTCCTGAGTCCATACGAGCAATTGCCGGCAGAAATTGAAGACTTCGTCGCTCGTATCAGCAAAGGCAGTAACTCACCAGACTTGACAGAAAATCCTGGGCCGGACATGGAATTGCAAAACCTCAAATGGGGAGCTACGGAATGCGACGTAGAACAGTATTTCAGTATCAAAGTCTTCCCTCGTCCTGACTTTTCAGATTCTCTACAGCGGACCAACCAGTTGCCGATGTCGAAACATACCGTTCCAAAAGCCGGAAAGCATCATAGAGTCAGCACCCCAGTACCTGACATGCTTTACGGTTACAAACGAAATGGAGCATTTCCTCGGCAAGAAGCCCAGCTTCACTCCATGGAGGATGAAATGATAGCCAACAGTCAGTGCCTAATTTATCCCTTTTTGGTAGTCGAATTCAAGGTAGACGGGCCTTCTGGGCATGGGAGTCTGTGGGTCGCAACGAATCAAACCCTTGGGGGCTCTGCATCGTGTGTTCACATTATTGAAAACTCAATCACCGGCTAGACCTTTGCAACAAAAAGGGTTTACGAATCAATAATGCTGTCTTCAGCATCGCCATGAGTGGCACAGAAGCGCGACTTTATATCTCTTGGAAAGATAGTGAGCTTTTCTCCACGGGAGACATCGGTCATTTCTTGCTTCAAGATCCCAATCATTACTTGAGGTTTCGCAGATACGTCCAGAACATCCTGGATTGGGGAAAGACCCAACGTCTACAAGAGATTGAAATCTCATTGGCTAGCCTCCTCGAGCAGAAAGAAGATATGGATCCTCAGCCAGCAAAATCTTGTCCACCGCTTCTGTCAGGTATTACTATCAACAGTCGGCAACACCGGAGATCACCATACCAAACACGCAGTAAGGCTAGGAATGTATGAACTTGTGTTGAAAAGCAAACGCAATATGCACATTTTGTTTCGCGGGTAGACCGATGAGATTTTCAGTGAGGTGGAAGATGAAAGATATTGACCATGAGCGGTCACAGAACGATATAGCATCTCTTGATTTATCGTCCAGCCGTGACTTTTCAAACCCACCGGGAAAGCCTTATATAGTTTGAAAGTATCAAATAAAATTTGCGTTTTACACCAATTTATATTGTCCAAGAAATGGCATTCTCTATCATATTGTCTTCAAGATTCTGATTAATTCAAAGTCAGTGGCGAAAATTTAACACCTGCATGCGATGTTCTTTACGAACTTGTGGAAGAGCGTAACGTCCATTACTCGTACTGCATCTAGAGAGCCCTTTATCTCATTTGGTGGTAAAGCACTTGTCCTAAAATGTCATCCAGCCCACCCTGAATACTCTGCTGATACTACTCCAGAGCCCAGATCGGGTCCGGACACGAAAGCAGTACCCCTCTCGCGAAGCCGATATATCAGGTCTTTGTCGAATGCAGAAGAAATCCTCTTCTTTCGTTCGATCAGTCATGCGACATTTTTGCAGTCACAAGGCAATGAGCCAAGCCTACCGTTGAACTATTAGACTCGTTGAGAAAACAGTACCTGTTTGACCCTTTTCATATGAAACAGCCGGTTCCTGTGTCTGCGAATATCATTTGTGGCGAAAGAAGAAACAACGTTCTTTACGGTTATGACCTGCTCAGCACTATGGGACAACCTCGAACCAGGGAAATGGAGGTACATTGAGGCTCTAGGGCGCCAGTCTTGACGTAGTAAAGGGTAAAGAGTCTTTCTGAGGACAAAGAAGGGCGTAAGGACTTGGTGGAATAGAACTATTCTTCTTTCTCGAAAGCGTCAGCCTTTATGGTCAGGTCCTGCGCCCAGCGGTACAAAATAGTTGGAGAGAATTAGCGGGTGTAGTAACATAAGATGAGAGATTCTAAGTACAGCTTGCCGCGTGAAGAAGAAAAGATTTCTAGCCCCAGGCGGTAATTAGTCTAGCATGACTTCATGTTCGTAAGTATCTCTCTCTATTAGCTGCATAAATGCAATTTCTATCGATGAAATCGTGATCCAACTACATTTCCACCGCGCGTAGTAATTCCAGCGCCGACAGCAGCCCAGCATATCCACGACGTGATCGATAGCAATTCGATTATTTCCATACAAAATACGTTAAGATGGTTTACAATATGCAATTTGACAAGTTAATCTCTAAATATTACAGTCCGCGCGAGCTCAAGATCTGTTCGGCCTACCCTTTTGTGGGACATTTGCTATATCTTAGGCGGAGGATTGTTATGCTTTGTAGCGCGAACCTTGAAATGAAAAAAATGGGCCGATTAGGGAGCAGGAGATATACGTCGATTTCTAGTAGAGTGCGGTGGAAAGCGACAAGAAGGCAAGTACAGCGATGGGCTACTATCAGAGGGATTGATTGGGAGAGTCGAGTGTGAGATGACTGAGCTACGAGATCTCGATGCAAAGAAAGTAGGAACAGATGGGACGACAACAGCCGATAATCATCCCCTCTAGCCTGTCCTCGAGAGGTACGGTCCCAGTGGCAATGTGATTGAGGGCGTCTATCTTGAGGCCGTTCTTGACCAGAGTCCCGGAATAGCTCGCCTACAAATAGGGGCAGATAAGAGTCCGATAAGCCAGCCACCCCACCTCCCACTATCCTACTCCAAACTATATTTCATTTGAGTCATCTAAACCTAGCTTTGATAAAAGTCCTCACATCCTGTAATCAACAAAATGCTGAGATTTCGCTGCGTGAATAGCCCCAGGTCTCAGCATCTATATCTCTAAACTTATCCGCGACGCACAATCTTGTTATGGGTCTTTCGGATCCAGTTGTGAGCATCACGCTCGCTCATCCATTTCTGATCCTTCTCACGTTCTCATGCACACTCATTTTATCACAATCTATCTATCGGATTTATTTTCACCCTATTGCTCACATTCCAGGCCCTATCATCCCCAGAATCACCTCCTTATGGCTGTGGTACCATGCCTACATCGGAGACGAAGCCACCGTCATCCATAAGCTGCACGCCAAATACGGATCCCTCGTTCGTGTCTCTCCCAACGAAGTTGACATTAGCGACCATGAAGCCATCCCTGCAATCTACGTCTCTAAAGGGGGCTTTCCAAAGGCCGACTGCTATGGCAATTTCGATATCGACGGACACAAAACCATCTTCTCGACTGTTGATACGGACTTCCGAACACCTAGAGCTAAAGCTGTAGTCCCACTGTTCTCTACCAAGAGCTTGAGAGAAAATGAGTCGGCGCTTTATGACTGCGTCGATAGAATGGTCGTTCGCATGAAAGCCGAGAAGGAAGCTCGCGGGATTGTCAATGTTCTGAATCTCGCAAGGAGTTTGGCGGTCGATGCAGTTTCCACACACCTTTTCGACGAGAACTACAATGGGACATCTGAGAATAGTAATAGATTGAGTGCAAGTGCTTTCGTAGATGCATTTGTTGCGGTGGGTAGATTCTTCTACCTCCCCACCATACTCTTCACGTGGGTGGACTGGGCTATTACAAAACTATTTCCCGACGAACACACCGACGAAAGTATGACTGTTATAGATAGGTTTGTGACCGAGCTGGTGGAGAAGACACCATCAAAAGGCGCATTGAACTATCCGGGGAGGTTGATGGACCTAGACCTCTTAGAGAGATCAGAGGTGAAGGCGCAATGCAAAGATCTCCTCTTCGCTGGCACAGACTCTACTGGAATGAACCTGTCGACAATCTGTCGGCAATTGGCTTTAAATCCTGAAAAGTATGTTGAACTGCCCATTATCTCAAAGTAAAACATCTAATTGATTAACCAGATACGAAATTCTTCGCAGAGAAGTCGTCGCTAATGCGCAAGCCGGCTCCCAAAAACAGGAAATCCAGTCTCTCCCTTATCTCTCTGCTGTCATCAAAGAGGGGCTGCGTATAAGCATGGCGAATCCTACTCGACTTCCTCATGCTGTTCCTACCGGAGGCTGGACTTTCAAGGGCACTCACTTCCCTGCCAACACAATCGTGGGATGCTCTGCCTACGAGCTTCACTTTAATCCGATTGCTTTTCCAAATCCTTTCGCCTTTCGGCCAGAAAGATGGCTCGAAGAAAATGTATCGCCTGATGCGCAGAAGTCTTTCTTTGCCTTTGGAGCTGGATCAAGGTCCTGTATTGCGAAGAATCTCGCCACTGTGGAATTGTATATGGCGACCGAGAGGCTAGCGATGAGTGACGTGCTGAGGGGTGCGAAAGTGGGAGAGCAACAAGTTGAGATTTACGAATGGTTCAATTCGAGTGTGAAAGGGGAGAAGATTGAGTTGCTATGGGAGAAAGGAGGAGCGCCTTCCTGATAAGGTGTACGAAGTCATACGAAGGATGGGGATAATGATGACCTCACCCGTCTTCAGAACTATAAGTAGAGGTGACCGGCCTTGCTACACCCTAGTCCCAACCTGATGGTATATCGCGACAAAATTGCAAGAAGCATTATTCAATAAAATGTCTGTTCTTACTATTCATTGCTATCTAGCTAGCACCCAAGCTTCCAACCCCGCAACTGCCCCTCCACGTATCGACAACTGTACGTTGAAGTACGTTTCATCAAGGCGGCTCAGGTACCACGCGCCTATCAATCAGATCTATCCTGTCCACAGAGCCGGACCAGGGATTGTGTAATTTGTCAGCGTGGTGTAGGGGTTGAAGTAGATTCCAGGATCAGTGTTCTTATAAAGATTCACTCCTAGCGTCCCGGCCGGGTTTTGTGTGCCAGATCCGGTGACATCGATGTTTGTGCAGAAAGGATAGTTCTGAGCGCCATTGAGCGAGCCAGCTCCGTGACATGCGATAATCTCGTGGCGGAAGACATAGTGACCTATCGTAAAGGGTTAAACTATATTCTGCAGGTACTTTCCTTTATATTATAACGGATAGATGAAGAGCAAAGAGCGTGGCATTTTAGCATACCTGGAGCAAGAGATTTTGGCACTGTGCTAGTCCAAGAGTTGTTATTGGCGATCAAAACAGCGGAAGCCCACTGCTGGGTGCTTAGATTGATGCCGGATTCGTCAATTTTGACCCACTTCAATGAAGCTTTGTTGACCTACTTCATCCATTAGTCCATTATAAATGTTGATTCTGGTAGTGCGACATGTCCGATGTAAGAAATTTGGATGAACGCACCGACTTGCAGTCTCCACCACAGTTAGCAACGTAGGTCAGGATGGGTCCGATATTGTGTGGCCATGCAGCACCACTGGAAGTCGTCCACTGAAACTCGACCTTTCCACCGGCAGGCACAGTGGCGGAGACATTTGCGTTGATTGCGTCCTTGTGGCAGATGATATCGGCAGTTCTATATATAATCTTAATCTTCTGATCATGATAGAGAAATGACCTAAAAATGATCGGGTACGTACTGGTACGCACTTGGCGCAACAAAACCACTGTCTAATGCCGCTTCGTACCACTAAAATCAAACAGAATCAGTCTCATGAAACAAAATAATATGAGTGCCGCAGCTTAGGGATGTTCAGAAAAGGAAAAAATGAGGTTGAAAGTGTAGTCACATACCCCTGGAGTTTGAGGATAGGGAACTTTGTTGACAATATCATAATAGTATGCTAATTGCCAGCCACCGGTGGTAACTCCATTAGCCACAATGCTGGACATAACGCCATGTGCCAGAGCGGTACTGGCAAGACCGCCAAGGATGGTCGCAATCGCGAGTACGCCCATTTTGGTGATGATAATACAGATGCCTTGAGCGTATGAAACTTAGGGAGGGATCCTACAATTATATAGCATAGACATGGTTGTTCAAAAGACTCAGGAAGGGGTGCCATGGAAAAAAAGGTGAAAAATCGAGGAGTAAGAGATACATCGTGTGACTGAGGGAGTCGGCCACAATAGGCAAACGAGACCCAACTATTGGCGTATGAACCTCCCAATCTCATGGAGATACAGGGGAAACCTAGTCTTGGAAGAACAGAAAAGGACGAGTAGAAGAGCATAAGACATCATTGGTGCAAATCAGGCATTTTCAAAATAGAGCTATTGTAGTCATTGATGGATTCAGTGATAATTTAATATGGTTAAAGAGGCTCGGGTACTTGAACATGGGCGGGCCGTTGGCTCGGCTGGCTGGGCCGAGAAACTAGCCTCAAACCGATAATTACTTACCAGATCTGAACACGGACTCACGTCTTCCGTCATTCCAAATATCAATATCTCCTTAAATGTCACACATGATAGTATAGTTCAAAATCGGCGTTACGTCTACCGCGTCAGGTGAGATTCGTTGCCTTCAATTCAAAGAATTTCATGGCATACTACACAATATACCCATCCTTCTGCTGATACGGGCGAAGAGGATGTATCGAGCTAAATGTGACATTCTCAGCGCTGAAAATATTGTTTTTAAGAATCGGATCGAGCACTGCCGGATGATGTGGAATGAATTATCTGAAGAAGTTTGGGCAGTAAAGCAGTCCTATTGCGGGCATACATAGGGGTGCTCGCTTAAATTAGGGGTGGGATCTGGAAGTAAACAACAGGGAGCCAGATAGCCAATACGCATTATTTAGACGGCGATTCTTGTTCTATGCAACTAGGCGGGAGGTATGAAACAGAAGAAGCATATTCCATTTCACCATACTTATCCTGCGTTTCTCAAGCTCTTTCAGAGAGGGTCAGCAGCATCGAAGATCATGAACAGTGAAATATTGGTACTTCATGAACAGCAAAGTGTCTTACGTTGACGCGCACACTTTCCCAAGCTTCCAAGACGAACAAGTTATCTAACTTTCTATTAACTCGAAAAAGACTCTGATGGAATCAAATTATCCACTCTTTGATGACGGGAATGTCACAAACTCTAGACTCGGCGTTCGCTTCCTGTCGACAAAGCTTCAGGTATTCCCGGAAGCCGCGACTAAGTACAGAGCAGCCTACTCTACGAATCCGTTTTCCCACATCCCATAACCAACTTCATCAAACATATATAAAAAATCCTTGCATCATATATATCTACAGAACAATCGCTTCACAAAGACACGCGTCCACCCCGGGACACAGCCTATCACTCGATTCACTCGATACGTATTCCAGAAACCCCATTCCCAATGTGCATCCGCATCAGAATAACCAACCCTCACTGCGAGCATACCACCATGAAATAGGAGCCATGTATTCAAGCCAACTGTGCCCAACCACCAATACCTTGCCCAGGCCTCTGCAACGGCCCGATCCAAGAGCTGCGTATGAACGAGTGGAAGTCATGCAAAGGATGTATCTATGCGAGGGTAGAGAAGTGGCTTGATGGTGTGCAGTCGCCAGGGTATGGAAGATATGGAGGATTCAGCGACATCAGGGACAGTCTGCTCAGGGAGATATCTGAGACAACATGATTGTCTTGCTCAATGCAGCAGTGAAAAAGCGAAGGTTGGCCGAGGCAGATATAGATTGAGATTCACAGACGAGTGAGAACGAACTCGGATCTTCAAGCGTTTGCTGTTGCTAGTTGGGCTGTATCAACCCTTGTTATCAACATTTCTGGTTGGCAAGAGCATGCTTTATACATAGATTATTCACAATAGCTCCGCGGAGAATACAGCGTTTCCATCCCATCGGCGTAATGGTTATTCGACGTGGAGGATTGTGATCAACAAGCTACATTTCATATTTGACTCGTAATGACATGCATCAAAAAGCATTACTTGGACGTTATGCAGTTGACCTCAGGCTACAGTCACTCAATCGTCACTTAGCCTCCACGATGCGTGGGGTATATTTCTTTCATTGCTATGTTTCAACGCAGGTCTCATCACGTTCTATCTCTACCTGTGAAATGGCTTAATGAAGATCTACTCCCGTCTGATATCTTCAGCTGCATGCTCTTGACCCAACCCAACAGCCATTCCCGCTGCCTCGCCACTCAAAATTCTTGCAGCCGCAGCATCACTCTCCATTTGCGTTCTCTCGTCCTCTCCACCCTTGCCAAGAAACGCGTCAATCTCCTTCTTGTCCGTTCCCCTCGGACTCACTGCTCCCCGACCAGCAACGATTTGTGTCCAATTCCACTCACTAGATGCGGGTTTCTTCGCTTCATCTTCATCTTCCTCGCTGTCATCCCCACTGTCTACCCAGTTGTGATCGCTCCACTCAGACGAGGTGGCCGTGCGTTCAATCGCAGGTCTGCTAAGCGGACCGGGTCTAGCTTTCAGTGCAGGCACCTCGTCCCTCGCCTCCCGCACCTCGGAGTCGGTCCTATCTAGATGGCTTAATTGCCGCAGCTGATCTTGCTCGGAGCTTTTCGTTTCTCCACCCTCCCTATCCGGCGCTTCTCCTTCATCTTTCGCCCTCTCCTCATTGCTCTCGTCCTCATCCCGCGTGTTCGCCTCCACACTGTCGGCGAAGTGAGTGTCGCAGAGATGCTTGATGACGGGCCAGCCATACGCGTTGGCGAACATGCGCCGAACGATCATGTTGTTGTGTGCATCTGGCTCAAGGCGTACGAGGACTTTACGCCAGGAAAGATCGCGGTGGTATGCGCGCGCGATCTTCTCCTCAACTTTCATGGCCGAACTGTCGATGACGTCGCGAGGGTCTCTATCAGGATTTGTGTTTTTGAGGTCGTCGTAATCGCGAGCTGAGAGGTTGCTATCTGCGTGTGGGACGGCCGGGCTGGGGTTGGGATTTGAAGATGAGCGACGGCGGATCAACAGGGAGCTGGTTGTGCGCTTCTTTAATGGTGGAGCTGGAATATCTGAAGGATGGTAAACTCGATCGTGGAAGATGGTACGGGGCCGCAATTCTGGATCCATGAGAAACTCTACTGGTGGTAGTGGTGGCTTGAGTAGATCACCGGCAGACTCGAAAAATGTAGTCTTAGGAGGAGCAGACAGGCGGTCAGGATCTTCTTGATCCGAGTCGCCTGTAGTGACCCTTCCACGTCCTGGTGAGACTGATTCTCTCTGCGGGGTGGGACCTGAAGAATCGCTGCTGTCGAATCGAAGAGTTTGGCTACGCTTGTAGATTCTGGAATTTTTTGGGTTTTGGTCGTGTGGTCTCGAGGACGGCTTGGGTTGGAAGAATTTAACAATGCTAGCAAATGGTCCCTCATTGTTAGTCTGTGCATGAGAAGTAGCATCAGGATTCCCTAGGTCGCTTCCCTGTTCGTTTGATAGGGCCGAGGATGAGTTTGGACGCTCATGGGTATTTGTAAAGCTTCGTATACTCCGGTTATCATCATCGGTCGTGTCAGGCGGAGGTTGAGGGACGTCTCTCCCATGTCCTGCCCTTGTAGGTGTGTTTACCCCTCCACTATCATTGTCGCTGAGATATCCGCCTTCTGAAAAGGTGCGACCCATAGGCGAAACAGTATTCTGACCAGTAAGTTCCGCCCATCCCCAGTTGGCCATTGCTCCCACCAGCCCATTTTCTCTCCTGGCTTTTTCAACACGGCCAAGACCTTGCCAGTCCAAGAAGAGCAGACAGCTCGTACGCAATGGAACAATGCCATCGTTCACAACATTGGAGTAGACGGTCCGATTCCTGAACTTCTTCAGCACTATATGGGCTGGTCCAGTAGGAAGGATTCGAAGAATTGGCTTCGACTCTGGTGGTGTTTCGCCTTCAATCTTCTTATGGGCACTCTCTCCGAGGCTACCAACAATGGCCCCCCACCCGCTTCTAGCGATCGTAGGTGGTCTCCAAGTAAGTCCTAAGTCCTGACCTGTTCGTCCTACAAGCCCGAAGTCCAGTGCGAATTTGACGTAAAGAGGATTCTCGTTGCTCAGTCCCAGAAATGGCGAAGCAAGCGCGATGAAGTTGATTGGCTTGATGGTATCAAAAAATTGCGGAGAGTGCTTCTGGATATATGCCACAGCATACGTCTGGATCAAACCACCGAGGGAATGGGCGATAAAGCTGATGCTCGTGATCCTGTAGGCACGCGTAGGGTCGTTTAAAGGCTCTTTATGGATGAGACTATGCTTATGGGTCGAGGGACCTTCTTCGGCAGACCCATCGTTTGATTTGAATGCACTTGAGATAGCTTTCGAAGCTGATTTTTTCGTGATTGGCCGGTATGGTTGGTCAGGATAGGTCATAGCCAGCACATATCGTGCTAGACGTTTTCCCAGGTATTTGATACCTTTTTCCGTCCGAGTTGCATTTCCTGAGAATCCTCGCACCACGATCTCTTCATCCTCTTCCTCGTCTACGTTGTCTTCCGCTTGCTCGGAGGGATGCTTTGTATCTCCATCCTCACCTTTCCGCTCGGCATCATGGAGCTCTTCTTGACTCTTTCCCTCCTCCGCTGCTGACACTCGCTCCTCTTTCCGTCTCTTTGCTCTCCTCCTCTTAGCATCAATCTTGGCCTGCTTGGCACTGGCATCAATAGCTTCCTTCATAAACAGCATATCCGCACCAAGATTACCATGCAACCCATGTGTCAACACCACCAAGTGAACTTTCTTTTGTCTCTTCGCTAAACTCTCCGCTTTGCTTTCCTCTGGTCTATCGTTCGCCGACACATTCGTGTCCTTTTGTCTTCCCCTCTCAATCCCCTCATCTTCCCATTCCGGCATCCTGGGCGTGTTCCAAAGACTAGCCGTATCATCCAGCCTCAGACCAATAGCCTTGCTAAAGACACCCTTTGGCTGCGCGGGATGATGCCCGTCGTTCGCACCCTGACTCTGCTGGTGATCGCTCACCTGGCCTGGCGCAGGGACTCCCGTGCCTCCCGCAGCCAAGCTCTGCGCAAAGCCTAGACTCAAACTCTTCTCGTCCCGCCCGAGCAGGATCTCGTAATGCACAGCTGCCGAGTTTGAGAAGATGACCTGCGACGACACCTCTATAATCCACTGCACGCTCTTCTCCCCTTCCCGCTGCGGACTCCCGCCCCGCCCCGCGCTTTCTCTGACATCCTCCGGCACAAGCAACTGCGTGCTGAAAGTCCCTCCCGCTTTTAGATTTGGTTCGAACTCTGGCACGCCCAGCTCGCGGGGGTTCTCGAACTTGGAGTTTGGGTGGAATGACGCGGGGTAGGCGGCTGTGTAGAGGGTGTAGGGACCGTGAACGAAGGCAGCCCTGAGAGCAATGGCAGAGGAGTTCTTGATTTTGAGATGCAGACAGGAAGGCGAGGGGAGGATGCGGTCATGAGCAGGAGTGTAGGTCACAGTATAGCGAACTACTTCGCCGATCTTAACGGAGCCGGTCTGGTAGAGTAGGAGCATGTTGACAACCGAAGGACGACTCGCGGAAGGATGATGTAGAAGAGAGACGGTCTTGGGGATCTAGCACATTTTCATAAGAGCATTTCGAAAGTAGTCATGTTGTAGGACATAGGGCTAAGCGCAAGATGTTAAGCAAGGAGCGTTGGTATTTGAGGGTCCCACGTTCACGTTGAAGGATGCGCGTGCACGCGCTCACTCTCTTATCACTCCGGTATCCGAACTTTTTGTTAATGATGACGATGTTGTGGCTGTGCAGCCTGCATTTAGTACAGAAAGAGGAAGGAATGCGACTTGCTACTCTGTTTCAAGACGCTCAAAAATTATTTGATCGCTGATTATTTCTCATGTTATCCTACTCATAAATGATATCATTTGTACAAATTGCAAATGTAAATACAGAGTGTCGCGCAACCAGCCAGTGGCTACCCAGATAGCCTCTCCATAATATATATGAGACAATAAAGACGTCCTTTCAGATTCCTGATGACTTATTAATCAGCCGTGTAAAGATGTTTCTACAATGTTCATCCTAAAACCACCATACCGAAGTCCAAAAGCTACTCAGCGTGCGCCATTCCTCCCAGAAAGGTTGAGCGCTTTGTCTTGTTCCAGGCAACTTGCATATATTCCGGCACTTAAGATTCTCGCTTCTCTGGTTGCCTTGTGCAACATTGGAGTCGAATTTTCAGAACAGCAGGTATTACATTGACAGAACACCTTCTTCAGGCATGACTCCAGGCTCAACGTGTGTTCTCCACGCATTGACCCTGTTGTTGCCCCTGCCTCTAAGTCCAGCAAGCACAGACGGTCTCGGTGCTGTGGTAGAGACAGTTCTCCGGGGCTCTCTCCCTAGAGGTGCATGAACAGCAGCCTCGCTCTCATAGTCCGTCCTCGTCCTCCTAGGTACAATTCTCTCAGCAGGGCGAGTAGTCGGAGCCGAGTTGTACACTTGCTCCCTCATGGTATGCCTTCTTAGCATAGGAGGGGGCGAAGGGGCTCTGACGACTTGTGGCGGCGGAGGCGCGGGCATAGGCGCGGGATATCGGTCTGTCATCCTTCGCGTTCCTGGTGGAGGAGCGGCTCCTCTTGCTTGAGCAACACCCATGACATAGTTAGCGGCTGCGGTAGCTTGATCATAAGTTCCCGTCAGTATGTTCTGTGCAGCTCTTATGTAGTCCTGATTCATGAAATGATCTGCACCATTTCCAATGCCATGGATGTTACCTATTCCTCCTTGATAATCGTCCTCGTCTCCGATAGAGACCGTCTGAAGTCGACGAGCAAGCGCCTCGTCAAGACGTTCTTGTCGGCGACGATGATTTAGCTCCTCGTGGTAGGTATTTGGTCTTGGCCTACGTGGGCGTTGGAGTCTGTTAGGACTTTGAGGCTGAGGATCTGGATCTTGGACTGGTTCCGGAACGCGCATGTGATCCAATCTATCTACCTCTACGGCGTCATAGTTGAACCAAGGACAGTTACATGACTTCCACTTGAGACCACATATCATACAGAATTCTGCTGTGCAGCGACTACCAAGTATTAGCTGAATGTCATCAAGAAAGATGGTGTACATACCAAGTCATGTGGTTGCAGCCCTCCTTTAGCTCAACCATGGTCCTGCAATTATAGCATCGCTGCCAGCCTGCTTGTTTTGCGGTCTCAAGAAGCTTGTTCGTTTCTTCATCCTTTGGACACTCCCTCGATCCATGCCATTTACCATTACAAGAACAGCAGACTTTCGTCTTGCATCGACCACACTTGCCAAACTTCTTCCCATCCTCCTTGTGAATGTTTCCGGGCTTGATCCATTCGCCACACCGTCGGGCTGGACAATATATACGATTCTTCGTGGAGTATTCTTGAAACTTCAAATTCCATTTCTTTTTAAAACTGATATCAAATAACCGTTCTACATGCTTTAGAGGTATGTGGTCTGAGGTGCAACATTTCGGCGGCATATGTTGCGGATCGGTAACTGATAGCTTAAAAATACGCTTCAAGCATGGGTGGCACATTCGATGCCCGCATCTCAACTTAGCAGATTTAGATCTAGGTATGTCGTCCGACAAGCATGTCAAGCATTCCACTCTGATGATGATAATTAGTAACAGTCAAAATCTATCCCACAGATATACGCTTACAGCCTTTCCGGTTCTTTATGTTGCTGCTGAGGTGGAGCTGATCCAAAGAAGCCACCTAAAAAGCTCGACCGTTTAGCAGTTGTGTTCGTAGTTGTGACGGACGGCGCATATGATCTCGTGGAAGGCACATGCGAACTCGTAGTATGGCTTCTCCTCAGACTAGGAGTAGATGTGGTGGATGGTTCTCTGGTTGAGACACTTCTAGAGCGTCAAGGTCAGATAAGAAAGAGTCAGTATGGGCTCCAGTACATACCTTCTTGGTGGTGAAGTAGGTGGCGCTTCAGCAGAGGGTTTGCGATGACTATGATGGGTCTTGCTTCTTCGAACAGACCCATCCTTTTCTTGAGAGTCAGTCTGCGCGTGCTTCGGTTTCGTCGTTCTCTCCTTGGGCTTGGGCGACTCGTAATCCTCCTCCGTGATGTATACGATCTTGATCTTTCTTTTCCTAGGACGGTCCCTCACAGACTCGGACTGTGTAGATCGTTCCCCCTCTTCCGACTCACTTGACTCGTCAAGAGTAGCGATTTTTTCAGCTATCTTCTTCTCCGACAACGTCAACCGTTGTGGCTTCGACTCGGAGGCGCCATAGCCATAATCCGCCTTGTCTCTCGACTGCGATCGTCTTCGCCTGCGATGAGAGTCATCTTTGCGACTTCGATGATGCTCCTTTTCTCTTCTATGACCTGACGTCCTCTTGTGACTGGACAGTGTCGCAACCGATTCGGAGGTCATCGTAGAGGTCGGCGTAATCCTGTCGGTTGACGTCCTATCCTCGAGTCTTTCTATTCTACTTCTCCGCACTTTAGAGATATCGGGCTCCAGTGCAGCATTCGCCTTGCCACGCGATCGGGGCGGTTTCTCATCGTCCAATGTGCTGTGTGACCTCCGGCGCCTAACCCTCTTTTTGCCGTCGGCTTGCGAATTTGCCATCGTAGCATTCGCACCCAAAGGCCGTGGGTCATCGGGTTTTGCGAGGTGCCAGTCAACCAACAGTGCTATTGGGAGACTGGGAAAGGATGTGACAAGAGACGAACATCTGGCTTCCTGGGATAGGATGTATTCTGCTAGGGTCTCTTGCTGATTGGCGACTTCTCACCGACACGGCATTATGCAGCTGTATCGTGCATATCAAGGCGAACAGAAGGACTCGATGGACACGGCAATGAGGTCGGAATGAGGCTGATAATATCAACTGTGATAAGATATCAGAAAACTGCTTCGGGCAATTGGGCAACTTCTTTTGCGCCCAAAAAACCTGGGGCAGGGAGACCTTGACCTTCCAGGAGATCCCTGGCTTTGGGGGCGGCAGCAGGGGTTGGAATGCAGTAAAGATAGGGGCTCGGCACGGCCCTTTTCGGATCAACAATCTTCCTGTTTGCCTAGTTGTGTTGCCTCATTCTACAAGCATCCAGGTGTGGAGTAACTTCAATTTAGAGCTTCTAAAATGTATCAAAGGTGTTGGCAGTCTGTAGGTCTTCTTAGACTGATCAGGAGATATTGGCGAGCTGAGTGGGGAGCGACTAAAACAAGGATTGTCAATAAGCCGAAAAATGATCTATTGCTCCCCCTCTCCAACGGGCTTCATCTACCGCCAGTTCATAAATATATTATCTCAGGACAGCAGCTTGTGTCTCACGTTCAACGTTAAAAAATATAAGAAAACCTTCTGTTCGCGAGGAAGATGCTTAGAGCATGTCAGCATTCTGTGATAGAAGATATCCACATGATACATGGATATTCCACTAAATGACAAACGCACACACAGACTCATATGCTCTATCCTCCAACTTTCTCATCAAGCATTCTTCCCATCTCGGCCTCCTCGTCCTCCTCTAGCCGTCCATCCATACTCCCTATTCTAGCCTTCACATCCCTCCTAGTAACCATTCCCCTCTCAGCCCCCCAAATCTCCACCCCCCTCCTGGCAATCCCCTCCAGGCTCCCCATCCCCACAACAAGAAACCCCAGTTCCTCCCTCTCGACATCGAACACCTCCCACCACTCACTATCTGGCAGCCTCACACCCGTCTCCCTAGCAGCTAGATATATGGCCGCAACAGCCAGACCCGCCGGCTGGTGTGTGAGGTACAGCATCTGCGGCGACAAGAGCGCGGTATTTAGATACTCGACCGTCCTGCGCGCTACTGCTTTGCCTTTGGGTAAAGAGAAGACATCTAATGCCTGCAGATACGTGATTGCGAGCGGGTGCGGCAGGGCAACGTGCGTGTTGAAGCCAAGCGCGTTGAGAACCTGCCCTTCTACATTCAAGAGCCTATTGCGAAACGTGACGTACGCGGATTCGGATAGGTAATAGTCCTCTGCATTATGCTCTTCTTTCCGCGGCGGCGGCGGCGAGGATTGTGAAAGGGGAGAGGAGGGGGAGAGCAGGTAGGCGTAGACGTTTGTTATGCTGCGGAGGGAGCGCGGTGAGGCGGAGACTTTGGCAGTAGTGTAGAGGACTGCGGCGGAGATGTCAGAGAATTCGTGGGATAGGAGGTCGTCGACGGTGTAGTATCGGAAAAGGAGGACGCTTGCTTGCGCTGTGGTGTCTTGGGGGAGGCGGAGGAGGATACCGGCTGCTTGTGTGAGGCGGGCCGTGTAGAAGAGGATCGTATCGCGAATCTCAACTGGGAGGGAAGAAAGCCTCTTCTCGAGCTGAGAAGGCGTAGCTAAAGGATTGGAGAGATGTGACATTGTTCTTAGTAAGGGAGATGAAAAGTGTGATGCGATTGAACAATCACCGAATCACAGATTCTTGGGAAACTTAGATTATTTTACAATCCCTGCCTGTAAGGCTGAACAGCCTCGTCGCATGTTCAACCAAAATATGAAATATGACCGCTTCTAATCTGTTTGAAGGAAAACGCAATCCCAGGGGTATTCCCATTTAAATTTTCCCCGTCTGCAGATATCAACGTACTCTCACACTCCCAAATATTTTTGCCTTCAATGCGCGATGCAGCTATGTCCTTAACTCCCCGCAATGCCAATATAGAATTCCCCTCTCAATAACGCCTATCATCGCGCGAACCTCGCCTGTCTCTTCTATCTCTCGGATCTTCTCTATAGCGGCCATCATAACGTCGAGTCGGTCTGTCATACTCCTGCCTCCCTCCATAGCCTCCACCTGCTCGCGGCTCAGGCGCTCTCCTCGCAGGCCCGCGATAACCTTGTGGAGGTCTGATACCGGGGAATATTTCGGGTCCACGATCGACCAAGACCTCGCTATCCTCGAACGTATAACGATGAATCTCTCCACCGACTGGACGGTCGCCAGATTTCTTGGAAGTAGCAAAGTCGATGTTGTCAAGGCGTTTATGGGCGAGCTCTTTGGGAACAGGCTCATAGTACAATGCTGGCTTCGCAGTAGTGACCTTGAAGAGCTCATCCAGCCTTTTCAAACTGTTTCCAGCTGCGCGGAGCTGTGCACGTGGCCCTGAAGGTGCATTTTCGATGCCGCGTGGCTTTTGAGGTGAAGCTGCGGGCCCAGGGCCAGAAGGTTGTCGGACTGGCTGTGCTCGTGGGAAGTTGCTTGATTCTTGCAGCGTAGCTACGACGTTGCGATCCTCATCAACATCATAGTAGACTTCCCACTTCTTCCCCGTCATGCGACCTCCAGATTTGGTAGACTGCTCTTCTTCAATCCACTCATCCACTTTCTCGGCCGGCACGAAGTCGGCCCAGAGCGGCTTCCGCGTTCGCTCATCAGGCCAAATACGGTCGTGAAGAGCGGATCGGACACGCGCAGCTGCAGATATGCTGGTCAGTGAGACGAATGCATGTGTACGTATAGGGTCGAGATAGAAGTTGACAATCATATCTGGGTCTGGGTCGTGGCCTGGTGGCGTTGCGAGGGTCGTCAAGTAGCTTTTCAACTGAGCGGGATTCAGAGGGCGCATGAAGTCGCGAATATAAAGGGCTGAGGTTGCTGGATGTACTGCTGGGGAGATGTCGCGGTCTGTATCGATTGCCATTGCATCGACTGCGATATCCCCTGATACCGGCTTCTCAAGGGTTGGGGATTCCTGCTGAGTGTGGAAGAGGTCTTTGAATCTTGAGTCGCGCACTCGAGATGGTGAATCTAGTTCCGTACCGCCAGCGGTTTTTGGTCTATCATCAACGTCCATCTCATCTTTAGACGCCCTGCTCTCTGCAGGCGCAACACCCTCGACTTGTACTTCCTCTTTGGCAACGTCTACAATCGTAGGACCTGGTTCCACACCTTCTCCATCCAGTGCGACCTCCATAGCGTCGGCATTCACTTCTGCGGAATCGACTGCATTGTGCTTCTCAACCCATGTGGCATCTTCCTTCGATGTCACCACCTCTGTAACGACCGCATCCTGGCGAGCTCGTTTGGCAGAATCTAATGTTGACGGAGGAGGACTCTGCGATCTTCGCTTCCTCTTCTGCCTATCATCTAAGATCTCTTGTGGCTCAGCGGAGGGCAACGCAGACTTGTGGCTGTCTTGCGATTCTGGGGGTGGTTGGGAGAATTCTATCGTGGTTGTAGTTTGAATTTGAGATGGCTCAGGTCGTGATTCGCCATTTAGAGGCTCTTGAGATGCGTTTTGAAGTTCGGCAGATTGGGGCGCATTCTGAGGCTCGGTCTCAGAGGATGCTGGAATGGGCGCATCCGGGAGGACGTCTGCATTCGAGTCGGAGGGTTGCCCTACAGGTGATACGGTTTTCGATGAGTCTGCCGCATCCTCCTTCCCTACGTCTTCCTGGAAGGTCGCCTCGCTTTCAGAGCCAGCCTCATTGTCTGCCTCTGTAAGTCGAGCGACAAGAGCAGGCTTAAGTCCAGTCTGAGCAAGTCCGCGTTTCTTGAGTTCAGCTTTGAGGTCGACGACCTTCAGTTTATTCCAGTCAGTCATTGCGAAGTTTCAACGCAGGCGACAACACTGCGCATCGTGTAATGTACAATGAACGCTATGGTGCGAAAGTGGAAGTCCGCCTAGGTTGACAACAAGTCAAAGACCTGGGGAGAATTTGGCACGCGTCAAGTCACGTCCTAAACAATCCCTGCATTCCAAATGTAACTCTCAGTTATGCCAGCCTTCAACCGAGAAACACGAATTCTACTTTCAGCATGACACAATACGAAATGAAAATCTATGAAGACATTAGAAAGAAAAGAAAATAAGTAAGAGATTATAGCAAGATCGTACATATCCATCCAAAGCAAGACTGCAAACGTCTGGACTTACACAAGAATCACGTGTAGACTAGCCGAGGCTAGACCGTGGGAAGCCGATTCCGACTGGCGGAGCTCTTGAAGCTCTACGGATTCTTACCGTCATCAGGTTGTCTGCCAACTACCAGCATGTCCGGTCTGCGAATTCTCGTCCCCGTAAAGCGGGTGATTGACTATGCGGTAAATCTCCCTTTTCATAGCACTCCCAGAATCCAATTGGCATTTGTTCTCGTCCATTACTTACAGCATGACTGACAATGCTACCAGGTCAAACCCCGCGTCAACAAGACTCAAACAGCAGTCGAGACAGCTGGCGTGAAACACAGTATGAATCCGTTCGATGAGCTCTCGATTGAAGAATCGGTCCGCATACGGGAGAAGAAATCGCATCCTTCCGGGGTCGCGGACATCATCGCTTTCACATGCGGCCCGCCAAAATCGGCAGACATTCTGCGAACTGCTATGGCCATGGGTGCTGATCGGTCCATCCACGTCGAGACCAAAGACGGCGAGGAAGTCGAGCCGCTCGGCGTAGCAAAACTCTTGAAGGCTGTGGTTGAGAAGGAGAAGGTTGATTTGGTGGTGCTGGGCAAGCAGAGTATCGACGATGATGCAGGGCAGACGGGCCAGATGCTTGCTGGGTTGCTTGGCTGGCCGCAGGCCACTCAGGCTAGCAAAGTGAGCTTTGAGGGGGAGAAGGGAGTCACGGTTGAGAAGGAAGTGGATGGAGGGACGGAGACGGTGAAATCGAAGCTGCCGATGATAGTCACGGCTGATTTGAGACTGAACGAGCCCCGGTACGCCAGTCTGCCTAACATCATGAAAGCAAAAAAGAAGAAGATTGAGAAGATTGGACCGGGTGATCTGGGGGTTGACCTCGGGCGGAGACTGAAGACTTTGAAGGTTATCGGTAAGTGATCAGTTAGCATGTTGTAGAGAGGATGAGCGCTAACATTATTGACAGAACCGCCGCCAAGACAAGGAGGAGGTAAGGTTGAAGATGTTGATGGAATGATCTCCAAATTAAAGGAACTGGGCGCGATATAGGTGACGCTTCCCGATTGTAATTGTAAGGCTCCGGGCTAGCAGGCTGTACATTTGGCAGATAAGCTTGGGAAAGGAATCTAGTGCATTAGAATATATGCCCACGACTTAGATGCTAAACACAACAAAATCAAATCTGTTCTACAATGTATATATAGACACTCTAAGGCTCCAAGACCTGGTATGACAAGTATATGCAGCGCAATTAATCGGTCGGCGAGCATGTCGGGATGAAGCTTGGATGTCTAGGCGAGTCGTTTGCCGAAGAGCGTTTAGTCTAACATTCCAAAAAGGATCACTTGTCTATATCACTTGATAGATAATACAACAAGCACAAGAAGTCAATCCTCTTGATGGACAATTGCCCTACTAGCTATGATGTAGTTGCGGGCACACGTGCTCTGACGGTCATCCAGGCCAAATGAATTTTTTTCCTGCTGCAGCTCTTACGTCGGTACGCCTGCGCCTGCCCCTCTGCCTGTCTGCGAGCTATGCACGTGAGCCAATCATCGTTCGCGACGGTGCCCTAATAGCTAGGTTCCGATTCGCCGCATCATTTTTTCGAACCACCACAGATAAACCATCAGAAAACTCCACTCCTCCTACTCCACTTCCTTCACCTACATCGGCCTCCATCCTCTTCGCCATCCTGCATCATCCCCATAACAAAAACGAACATCTCTCTCTGATCCCGACTCTAGAGTTGCCAGAGAAAACAGTTGCGCGTATGAGTGGGCGCCCGTCAGTCTTCACGTCCCAGGTTCGTGCCCCCAAATCCTTCGTGTGCCCTTTTCTTTGACTCATGGCGCTACCCTTATCTCTGTGGTGACTTCCTAGTCGCCCTCAACGTCACACTCCAACAAGCCCTTCAGTCATTTCCAGCAAAGCTCAATTGTTTCTTGTTTCTTCTCCTGCACAATGGCTACTACTCGAATTGGCAATGGAGCTCGCTGCTAACGTTCATTAGGATTATATCTCAGGTCTGTACCTCCTAACCATGTCCGATTTTCCACACCGCCCATCCCTAACCTATGCCTGCAGACCACGTCTGGAAAGCTTCAGTAAACTGAGATAGCTTTCCCAATACATATAACGCCTCCCATATATCTGTCTATCGACTTACCACAAGGCATGTTTGCTCGATTCGTGAAGCCTGGGGCTTTCAAAGCCGCAGGTGGTATCCACACCCGCATTGCCCAACAGGCACGATTCCTAGCCACCGTCGAGGGCAGTGCTGGCCGTGCTATGCCAACCTCTCGTCCCCGGGCAACACCCATCTCGCATGACCGAGCTACATTCACGATCAGAGTATGTTTCAGAGCACAATGGAGGGAGATGTAGCTGACAAGATATGAAGGATGGACCCGTCTTCCATGGCAAGTCTTTTGGTGCCAAATCCAACATCTCTGGTGAAGCTGTCTTCACCACTTCTCTTGTTGGATACCCCGAGTCTATGACCGACCCGTCATACCGTGGGCAAATCCTCGTCTTCACCCAACCCCTGATTGGCAACTATGGCGTCCCTTCGTCTGCCCGCGATGAAACTGGTCTCCTGAAATACTTCGAGTCCCCAAATATCCAGTGCGTTGGTGTTGTGGTTGCAGATTACGCCGAAAAATACAGCCATTGGACTGCTGTGGAGAGCTTGAGCGAGTGGTGTGCTCGTGAGGGCGTCCCTGCCATCTCTGGCGTCGATACCCGTGCCATTGTCACATACTTGCGAGAAGTTGGTTCTTCATTGGCTCGAATTACCATCGGAGAGGAATACGATGCCGACCAGGATGAGGCATTCGTTGATCCTGAGCAGATCAACTTGGTCAAAAAGGTCAGCACCAAGGCTCCTTTCCATGTCAGCTCTCAACACGGCGATATGCACGTGGCAGTCATCGATTGTGGTGTCAAGGAGAACATCTTGAGGAGCTTGGTTAGCCGTGGTGCAAGCGCGACGGTCTTCCCCTACGATTTCCCCATCCACAAGGTTGCCCACCACTTTGATGGTGTCTTTATCTCCAACGGGCCAGGTGACCCAACTCACTGCTCAGAGACCGTCTACCACTTGAGCCGATTGATGGAATCTTCCCAGGTCCCCATCATGGGAATCTGTCTTGGTCATCAATTGCTTGCTCTGGCGGCTGGTGGTCGAACTATCAAGCTCAAGTACGGCAACCGTGCTCACAACATCCCAGCTTTGGACTTGACAACTGGACAATGCCACATCACCAGCCAGAACCACGGGTACGCCGTTGACACCCCGACTCTACCTGCAGAATTCAAAGAGTATTTCGTGAACCTCAACGACGGCTCAAACGAAGGTAAGTTCAGCTATTTCATCCTGTATATTCCTTTTTAACATTACCAGGCATGATTCATAAGACCCGCCCCATCTTCTCCACCCAATTCCATCCCGAAGCCAAGGGTGGACCCATGGACTCCTCTTACCTCTTTGACATGTACATCGAGAACGTTCAGCGCTACAAGAAGAATCAGGCCGTGTACCCCGCTGGCGTCGGCAAGGACAACCGTCCTTCGCCGCTCTTGGTTGATATCTTGTCCAAGGAGAGGGTTGGTGTTGCACCTGCTCAACCTGCTGAGAATTTGGCCCGGCCTGTTGTGGGACAGTCTGCCGTTGCCGCTGCTGCGTAAATATGATGTTCTTTGTATATGATTTTCGGGCGTTTAGTATGGTCCTCTGGGCAATCTGATAATCGCAAGTAACTATGCTAGTGCAATTCAAGTGATCCAGCAGAAGTATTTGAACACATTTGTAACCCTACATTTTGCTCCTACTTCTCTAGTGACATCTTCGAACTGTAGCCCACTTTCATTGGACAGGTGTGTGCTACCTAAAATGATATTGGACATTGCAGTTTCTCCGCTGCTGTTTTATCGTGGACTTTCAAGATATTATAAGCCCAGCTTCACATAGCTGTCGCTGTATAAGCTAATTCCAGATTAAGTTTATTCGATTTTTAATCTTGAGGACATGGTTCTATGCGTACACATTCAATCCTACTACTTACCTCGATCACGTCAGCTTTAATTCACACATCTGCCCAGCACTTTCGGCCATCATGTCTCATCTCGCGGTTTTCTGTCGTATTATTCTACTACGGTTGGCCCTGCAATTACAAATCATTTCGAATCACGATTTGGCATATCTCAACTTTGGAATAACATACCATCTCGCCTCCGAGACCACTTGCGTCTGAGCCATATATATATGTCATCTGTTTACGTAGAGCTTCAAAGGCCTTGCAAATATAGGTGTTGTATCATGGATAGGCGCCCAGCAATGACCGAATCCTAAGCACTTCGAAGGACGGCCATAAGCCACAATGGCTGATACTGTTTTCACACCACTGTCCGGAACTAGCCCACCACCCCTATCAGCCCTCCTACCCTCTCCGACTACAACGCCGCCTCAATCACCGCCTCAAACCCCTGGCCTCAAGCTCTCACCACCCCCGTCCCCTACAACGTTATCTCGACTCAACACAAGCCCCAAGCCCTCTCAAACCTCTTCTCCACAATCCACATTCCCTTCCCCTACTACCTCAGTAAACTCGACAAGCCCCATACCACCCCTCTCTACCTTCCTGGTCGGCATCTCAGGCACCTCATCATCCGGAAAATCAACCCTCGCCTTCCTCCTCAACGAAATCTTCAATCCGGCATCTTCCTCATCCTCACCCGCTTCAAAATCCCACCTCGAAACAGACAACAACATCATCAATCAAGATGCCTTCTTCAAGCCCAAGAACAAGGTGCCTGAAATACTCTTTGAGAGCGCGGACACGGAGTCTGATCTCGCGTATGTGGAGCGGAGTGTAATTGAAGATGATGGAATTGGAGTGGGAAGGTGCGGATATATGTATGAGGAGGTGATTACAGAAATGAGAGGAGAAACACAGAGGAAGAAGAAGAAGTGGCGGATCGCTGGGCCGAATTTGGATTGCTCTGAAGCTGTAGATTTTAAAGGACTCCTAGGCGCAGTAGAGAGCCTGAAGTATGGATCATCGACAGAAGGAGCGGGAGCAGGAACAGGAACAGAAGCGATCCTCCCAAAGAACGAGGCGATTGGAGTTGCGGAAGGTGGTGGTGGTGGTGGTGCGGAGGTGCCGGGTGTGGAAGCTGATGCTGAACTGCTGAGACGAGAATACGAACGCCTGATTTCTGAGATGCGGGCTATGGTTGCTAAGTTCTTCGAGAAATTGCGACAACAACGACAAGTTCTGGGCGCAGCTCGGGAGGACTGTGGCGTCGATGGTTGCAACTCGCCGCCATTGCGATTCTGCTTCGTCGAGGGATTCCTGCTGTTCTCGACGCCGATGGACACTGCTGATCTATTCATCGCACCATCGCTTTCATCTTCGCCGTCATTATCATCCCCCTCCTCCGAGTCGTTGTCAAGGACAGGATCTACTACAATAACTGCCAGGGACTACCTGATGTCACTCCTGAACACCAAGCTATTCCTATCTCTCCCCAAAGCTACCGCCAAACAACGCCGCTTTGCACGACCGTCTTATATCGACAAGGAGATGGGCGGGCTGCGACTTCCAGGCCAGATGTGGCGCTCCGAGGGATACTTTGAGGATGTAGTTTGGCCCGGGTATTTGAGGGAGTGTGGATGGCTTTTGGATCTTGAGAGGTGTGGCGATGGTGAGAAGATAGGTGTAGATATGAA
This sequence comes from Proliferodiscus dingleyae, assembly GCA_003988795.1. Taxonomy (NCBI): domain Eukaryota; kingdom Fungi; phylum Ascomycota; class Leotiomycetes; order Helotiales; family Lachnaceae; genus Proliferodiscus; species Proliferodiscus dingleyae. Next base: position 87,250 of record QYAK01000046.1, read on the forward strand.
CGCGGTTAGAGATGGCGGGGTTGAGGAGACGGTCAGATGGGCTGTTGGTGTTATTCTGAGGGATATCGAGAGCAGTGTTGTGTACCCTTGAGGTGGTGGGCTGGCAAGTTCTTGTGGAGTGCGAGTAGATAGATGGTTATTAGATGCGGACTTTAGATTGGGTAAAAACGATTTCTTTAACATATGTTCTAGATGTTGAGTGGAGCTTCATTTCTCCCTTCAATTTGATAATCAAAGCTTGATAGACAGCATGCTCGTCTTACCCTCTCCCCTTTTTAGCGTCTCTGCGGTGTACTACTTGAATCATCGATTTGAACGTGAGTATCAATCCAGCACCACTCACAAGCCAATTGGTTCTTCGATCGGCGCATTTTTAGATATCTGCGTCCCTTAAGCTCCTTCACAGATAGCAGCATTACGGAGTTTGTATACCATCGCAAGTCGAAAAACAATCAGCATCATATTCGACTAGCGCAGTGGTTGTCCGGCACGGCCTATTCCAACTCGTCTAATCACAATCTTGGCCACGTGGCCCTCCCTAGCTGAACAGCGCTCCTTACATGCGATGGCATGAATAGTCCTGAAAGAGAAGAGTTAAGCGATTGCTATTGAATTCCAGGAGAAGTATTCATGAATTAGGAGCATTTTCAATGTTCTGACACTTAGATGCAAAATACTTCCCCCTTCATGCAAAGCCGGATACAATGCGTCATCGGTTGTCTCCATGTCACGGCCTCGAAAGCGTGATCTAGAGATCAAGTCGAGGAGACCACGAGCATTTCCAACGAAGTGAAGATTTCCGCTGTCAAGATCTGGACGCACCACAATAAGAATACTAGAATTTTCTAGTCTGCAGACCAGATCTCCTTTTTGAAGATGAGTATGTGACGAAACAAGACATATACGACCGTTTCTATCCAGAGCCAGAGCCAAAGACAATATAGCTAGCTTCGAAAGAAAGTGATCTCTCAGAATTCCAGGCTTTTCAACTAATTTGGAAAAAGCTTCGAGAGCTTTGGATAGTAGATTTAGTGGTGCAGGAGCATTTTCAGTGTTGGGCAAATCAGAAGGGAGATCTGATTTTGTATGACTTTGCTTTTCCTCATGGCAAGCAAGATTATTGACATGGCCGGTAGGAGATAATTTGTCGTCCGCCGCAGCTGACAGATTCTGTAGTTCATGGCGACTGTATGTACCTTCGAGATTTTGAAGCAGCCGATTCGTCAATGTCATCAAATACATGGGATTCATATTCGTGGATTCGCTGAGACTTGTGTTCATATTGCTCTGAAGATTTTCGAATGTCCCGTCTATGGGAGGACTTACATATGACACAACTTCTCTAACATGAGCTGTGACTTGAAAATAGTTTTGGTCGAATTGTTGATTACCGAGCAAGGCCCTTGAAAGGCTGTCATAGTCTTCCGAAACGATTCGCAGGGTCTGGATATAAGATTTCTCGAGACCTCTCTCCGCAGACTCTCGCCCCAAGTGGCGTTTGATAAAGTGAAGTAACATGGATTCATGAATTTGCTTCCATGTCATAGAATAGTCAACAGATGTAGCTTTCTGACAGCATTTCGCGGCAAGACCGGAAAGCCCAAATACCTTATCTCTTCTATCCTCACATTCTGCTCCACTATACTCCTGATAGAGATATAAGAGTCGAGACTTCCTGAATTCGGCTTCACGAAAATCTCGAAAGAATGACCTTGCTCTTGAATTTCGTCCTCTGATTATTCGTATGGCAACTGGGATATAGATAGCAGGCTCCTTTGTGGAGGTATCCTGATGAAACGTCAAGCCAGAAGGTTTTCGAGCTTCTTCGACAAGCCGAGGCATGTTGTTAATGATTGTTTCAACGAACCAGGATAGGCGGAACCAGCCACAGGATTCGTTCCCCCAAACTATATGGATGTCTTGCGCTAGATAGATTTCTTGGATGATCCAAAGCCTTTTCCAGTAGTCTTGGGCATTGAGCATTTGGAAGGCTCTCAACGCTTTGATTTCATTTTCTGAATGCTTTGAAGAGTCTTCGTGCGGTATCCATTGACTCGGGCTCGCCAGTGTCTGAAAAACCATCGATGTATGCTCATTCGATGGTCCCAGCCACACAACTACCCTCCGTGCACTGCTATATATTTGACCCATCTGAGACACCTGATGGTTCCTTTCCTGGTCATTCTGCTGGTTGATACAGATAGCGTCTATCCAAAACGTTCGAGTGCCAGTACTGGGCGCTAAACTGCACAAGGCGGCGAACAGGTTCTCGCGGATGCCGACTCGGGTGTTGTCGACTTCAATGTATTCCAGAGTCTTCGGTCCCCACATATATGAGAGCGCTTCATATTCAGGTTTATCTGAGAGTATTACATGTTTTATCGTGCATTTGATTTGATTGTCTGGCGTGCGAGGGTGCAGGAGAAGTAGGCGAACCTCATCGGTCTCTTGAAGGGGAGGATATGTGTACTGGGCAGTTTGTTCAGTTTGAACACTGATGCTATTTTCGGGACTGTTGGCCATGGTTCTTCTCCTCTGATGAAGCTGAGAGGCGAATACTTGGACAGACAGCTGCTGGAGTGTTGGAGATGGAACATAGAATATAAGGCTCTACGATACTACAGCATACGCTAGTGAGTGACGTTGCCGCAGGTGGCTTCCAACTGAACAGCCACCACAAGGCAGAGCCTTGCATAGAGCCTTGCATCATGTCTACAAGACCTATCATATTTCTCTCTTAATTTCTTCGCGAAAGATAGATAGACTGAAATCAAGCCTCGGCTCAAATCTAGATCCATGCTATTTTTTCCAAAACTTTTCAGCTACGACGAATATCTCGATATCATGCAGAATTTCTAATGTAGATAGCTTTGGGCCCATAGAGTTGCTATCTTATTATGTTATTTGTGTCATTCTGAGAGATGTGGCGAGGCTTACTGTCTATTAAGCTTGTGACAAGAGGGCCAGTAGTTTCTAAGGATTGGATAGGATGTGAAACCCGAATTTTGAAAGTTATTAGAAAGGTCTTTGATATGTAGCTAATCACGAACTTTTGTCTATAAGCGCCCTTGTTACGGTCTTGGGATCAAGGAGCTGGCACAGAAGGTATGAGGTTCAGAAGTGTATTTTACTGAAGCTAAAGAGAGAAAGGTAAATAGAGAATAAGTCCTCTACTTATACAATTGGGATCCCTGTATCCCCTAAGGTACGATCCCGAGACCCTAACAGCCCTATACTACGCCTTGAGTAGGTGAACAACCTATCAAACATAAGTGAAGTTGAGGAGACCGAGGTGCTAGTTCAACGAGGCGGAATATTCCGCTTCAAGATTCGATCGCACGGTAATAGTGACACGAGAATTATCAGAAGGCTTGATTGGCACCCTGAATCCAGCCAACTTTTTTGAGCTGTGTCCTTACCTCTACCCTGAAACGAACGTTTCATTTTAGCTTCCTGAGGCTTGGAATGTTTCGCTGCCAACTTTGTTTCCACTTTTCCAAATTATCACGTGGTGACCAGTAACCAATTAAGCGAGCAAATTATGACGCGATATGTTGTCACTTATATAACCTGAAATAAGCGATTTTTGTTATCTACAGCCGTGGACCGCTGGGTATTACGCCTTATTCTTATTAGTTATGTGCATAACTAACATGGCCAACAGCGCAACGGTAGCGCGTTCGACTCCAGATCGAAAGGTTATCCGTTCAAATCGGGTGTGGTTCAATGCCTCCTGTAGCCTACATTTTGTGAGATTTTTTGCCTTTTGGCTTGCCAAAGGATCTCAGGCACGAATGCCATTACATATTACAACACTTCCATCTTGACATCCATTGGCCTCAAATCTCAGCAGACCAACTACAAGTTCTCTAGAATTTATGGTCTCGTCAAGTTTATTACAGTTTGCATATACTCCAACTTTTTTGTCGATCGCTTTGTGCGTCGATCTGCGCTTTTTACTAGCTCTAGCATTGTCATAGGATGTCTGATATATCTTGCTGCTTACTTAGCAGTGACTGACCCAACTGCATCTGCGTCTAGCAAGCCTACTGCGGCAGCTTGGGTTGCTATCGATGCAATATATCTTTTTGTAAGCTGCCCCTTAAGGTTTGCACTTCTAGCCGGCAAAGTCTTAGCCACTGACGAGATGATGTTCGTTCGGTATCCTACGTGAGAAAAGCTGACTTTCAATTCATTCTAGGCTATTGGCTACGCTATATCTTGGGCCACTATTCCTTAGATCATCAACGCCGAAGTGTTCCCAACCAAAATCCGTACAACATGTATGACTATTTATATTACATGGCAATACCTGATTAACTTCGCATTGACTCGAGCTCAACCCAATGTGGTTGTGACCATGCATCCGTGGGGACCCTTCGCACTATTCGCTTGTGTAACTACGTTCGCAACAATATACTGTTACTTTTGCCTTCCTGAAACAAAGGGCCTTAGCATAGAGCGTTTCGAACGGCTGTCTGAGGTTTCCTGGTACCGAGTTGGACTCGCGAGCCTGAAGATTATCGGGGATGATTCAGGATTATAGTCATTATAAAAATCAGTGAATGAGAAGAGTCAGCACTAGCCTAACATCTGACTTAATGGTGAATTATGAGAGAAGTGAAGGTCAAAAGAATGCTTATAGATGTATTCTCGTTGTGCAATGCTTGTACATTCACTTGACCGCGGACTCTGACCAACACAAATATCTTAATTGAAGTCTCGTCATCAGCCATCCTAGATGACCGACATCGCCAACCAGAGGAACAACTCAATCCCTAAACTACTCCTCCCGGATTCTCTGGATTCTCGAGGCTGATCTAAACGTGATGGATTCTCTTCATCGCCCTCCTCTTCGCTCGATGCCAAGCTCGCTATGCAAATGCATATTACAACAGACAACCCTATCACTGCCGCCAAAACATCTGCGACGATGAAAAACTTCCGAACCGATTCTTTCATGGTAGGTGTTAGCATAGCTAGGTTACCGCCGTAGCTATTGGTTTGAAATTTAGATCCGACGACGACTGTTAGTTGTCTCTTGCTATTAGCGACTTTGTTGTCTGCGAACTTGTGCGTGTTGCTTGTATTAGATATCTTTCATCGGTGTGATAGATGCGGCAGGATGCTTGCTTAGACGATAAGCAGAAAAACCGAACATGTTTGAGCAAGGCGAGTTCTACTTATATGTAGCTAGATTCTCATTTCGACTGAAAAGACGTATCGGTACCTGTGACGTAGAGAAGACACCTAGAGTGGCATAGTAAGATACCTTGCTATAGAATGCCACTAATCGAGAGTAGCAGCATTCTAAACTGGCAGTGCACCTAGGCTAACTTCAACTAATGGAGAAGAGAAAAATCTGCGCTTCGCGACAATTATGTGAGAAAGGAGGGCTCTGCCCTGACTAAAAACATCGCCTAGCCTCATGTGCGGTCCGACAACCATCCTAACACGCCTTTTGCAGCGTCCCGTGGTGCTCATCTACTGCTCAATTCACTAGCCTCGGGGATGAGTCTCAGGAGTTCAATACATAATACTAATTCTATAAACACTTACGTTAATTATAACATAAGAACTTGTTTTGCCGGAAGATATAATTAAGGTTTAGAAAAAAAATGTACGAATTGCCAGCTATAATTAATCCCTTCACTAAACAAAAAGCATACAATAAAATGTGATTGAAAAGATTTTGAATGCGTAATCAGCTAAATGTTTAAACGGGATTCAGATCTGCAAAGGTACATGTCCTCCAGCTATATGAGCGCATTGCCCGCAGTAAGTCGAGGTCGCGTTACACGAGGTAGAAAAACCAGCGTAGCCCGACGCCTGACTTAATATTGGGCATAAAAGGCGTAACGTTTATAAGAGTGCTCATAGATGTATTCTTGATGTGGACTCTGACTAAAACAAATCCTTCAATTCGCGTTTTGGAATGACTGTCTCGTGTGCACCTCCTTTCTGCTCCCTGTCCCACGCCCAACGGCTTCGGAGGTCCTCTTCAAGTTGCCCATTCAGCATCTTCACAACATATCTCCCAATAATAGGCAAGAACTTCCATCCATGGAAGGACCCTCCAGTGGCTACATAGAGGTTCTGACAATTGGGGTGACTCGAAATAATAAAATCCTGGTTTGGGGTGATACCATCCCTTACGCCCAGGTCAGCTGAGGGAACTTGGTAAGAGAAGGAATCCTACCAACAGATCCTAAAAGAGTCAAACTCATAGTCCAGTAATGTCTCACCGAGTATACCAGTGACAACTCGATGACATTCGCTTTGCAGGCTTTTAGGGGGCTCGTATTGTCCTTGGTCGGATGAAGCGGGAGGAGCAGATATCATCTGCCCAGACGCCTCATCCAGAGATGTGTTCTTGAAACTGGCATCGACGCAGAATTTTACAGTGCCGTCGGGCGTCGGAGGTAAGATTTCACCTATCAAAAAGATTAGTTGTCACCATTGAAAGATGGCATAACTTGTACCGAATACGCCATCCATGCCGTGAACCAATATTGGACATTTCGAGAAAGTCTTTCTCTGCTGTTCGTCGAATTTGACGACCCCTGTTATTACTGCGGCCGCTGTGATTCTATCATTTGATTGAAGGTCTTGTCGGTGAGGCGCACTCTTTGCTAGAAACTTTGCAGTCCCAGCCCCCGTAGACAATATGACCTTGTCCGCGAACAGCGACCTACCATCATGGATCCTTACGCCTGTACATTCTCCCTTGTCATTGAAGATGATGCTCTCAACATTCCCCTGGACATATTCGGCGCCGTCTGCAACACTTGCCTCGATGACTGCACGTACAGCTGGTGTGGCCTCCACCCAGCCACTCGATGGATTAATGAAAATCTCCTCAACGTCTTGATAATCGGTATGCACAAAGATGCCACCATATCGTTGCTTCAACTGGTCTGGTGCGACCAAAAGCGCCGATTGATCGACATTCAAGTCTTCATAATTCTTGAGGATTTTCCGACCAAGTCCAGTATTCTCAATTACTACCATCCCAGTTTCATGATAGAAGCCACTGTATAATGGATCTGATTTCCACACGTCTCTCGCCTCAAGCGCCAACTTACAATAGAATGGATCCCCATAGTCGGCTCGGACGATCTTGTTGAAATCATGCGATGCAGCTAGATGACATGGAAAAGTGGGCGATCGATCGATAAGGACAATCGAAGCTTCTGGGTGAGTCTTCGAAAGATGATACGCAGTACTAGTTCCAAAGACGCCTGCACCAACTATAATATAAGAACTAGTCTTTCCGGAAGACATAATTGATAGTTGGAGGAATGAATTATGAATCAACAATGATAACTTCTCAGCTAGAGAATATAACGTGCCTGAAAGCGTAATCAGTCGAGCATCAGACAGGATTTCTCAAACACGTATCCTATTGCTCTAAGCAGTGCTGCTCGTAGTAAGTCGCGTTACACGGGGTGGGGAAACCAACGTGTCACGACACGTGATTAATCTCCATCCTCAATTTTCTTATCTTATCTTAGCGGGGCGGGGATGCCTCGAACTTTTTTTCAGCATCGTAAGAAATCCAAAATATCCCACACAAGCAGACAAGATGCCAAAAGCCACCACTCCAGCATCAGCCTCACGGCGGCATAATCCTCTCGAAGATGACCTTACGGCCAGTGGTGGTGTCTTGAAAATTAAGCCTGGGAAACGAAAGTCAAGGCACCAAGAGGAAGGCGATCAATTTGTCGATGCAAAGGCGTCGAGGAAGATTTTACGATTAGGACAGGAATTGACCGACGAGCAAGAGGCACATGACCAAGCACAGAACCCAAAGCCAATTTTCACTTTCGAGTCGAGGAGCGATGGCGAAGAAGACACATATGAGGACGAGGAAGCTTGGGGAGGAATTGACGAGGAGGTCGAAGAAGTAGATGTGGATGAACTTGCGCCTGAGGATTTAGCGACCTTTAATAAATTCTTTCCACAGAAAGAGGATGATCCTTTATTAAGGCGGGGTTGGGGTGGAGAGGACGATAGTGAGGTAGAGGATGGCAAAGACGGATCTGGAACGAATCTGGCGGACTTGATACTAGAAAAGATTGCTGCTCATGAAGCGACACAAGCAGCCCAAGGAGCCAGAGGTGGAGAAGATCCAGGGCCGATAGACGAAGAGTTCGAGATTCCATCCAAAGTCGTAGAGGTCTATACCAAGTACAGCCTTCCCTAGCTTGCCAATTTGATCAAATGCTAACGGCATGCCAGAGTTGGTATGTTCCTCTCGAGGTACAAATCAGGAAAGCTGCCGAAGCCATTCAAGATTCTTCCAACCGTCCCTCGCTGGGAAGATATCCTCGAGATTACCAGGCCAGACAAGTGGACCGCAAATGCATGCTATGAAGCAACTAGGATATTCGTCTCAGCGACACCAGCCACTGCTCGTCGATTCATGGAAATGGTACTTCTGGAGCGGGTGCGAGAAGATATTCACGAGACCAAGAAGCTCAATGTGCATCTTTTCAATGCGCTGAAGAAAGGATTGTACAAGCCGGCTGCTTGGTTCAAAGGGATATTATTTCCCTTGGTAGCAACTGGCACCTGTACGCTGAGAGAGGCGACTATCATCTCAGCAGTACTTGTAAGAGTTTCGGTACCGGTACTTCATTCTGCTGCGGCTTTGAAAGGCCTTTGTGATATTGCCGCACAAGAAGCATCTGCTGGGACGGAAGGAGGTGGAGCTACAAATATTTTCATCAAAGCATTGCTAGAAAAGAAGTATGCACTGCCGTATCAGGTCATCGATGCATTGGTGTTTCACTTCCTTCGCTTCAGGAGTACAGATCCTGCAGGTGTCAAGTCAAGCAATGGAGCAATGGAAGGTGTATCCGGTGCAGGTGCAAAGGATGTCAAATTGCCAGTCATTTGGCATCAATGTCTATTAGCTTTCGCGCAAAGATACCGAAACGACATTACAGAAGATCAGAGAGAGGCGCTCCTTGACCTTCTACTTACGAAAGGACACACAGCGATCGGACCAGAGGTAAGGAGGGAGCTGTTAGAGGGCCGAGGGAGAGGCGTTGTAATTGAGCCAGAAGGGCCTGCTTTTGGAGATGATACCATGCTGGTAGATTGATTGTATTGCATGATGCAGAAGCTACCACGATCCTTCGGGAATGCAACCACCACCTTCAAAACTCAGCTTCTCAGGGACAAGATAGAAGTTTCAGCGTCAAATAAACGGGCTTGATTAGTCTCTTCGATGTTCGAAGTAATATCGGGGCAATCTGACGCTCGCTAGCTAGCTTTGGGCAAGAACTACGCAATTGTTTAGGCAGCTAGCAAATGCTGCGCCACGACACACGTACTAAATAACGAACATGGAGATCTTCGTTCAGCCTTGCCAGCTCAAAGGCTGAGATCATCTTGGCCACTTTATTTTCTCCAAATTCTCTTAAAGACTTATTGTCGTTGCAACGCCTTTCCAGATTCAATTCAGTATCTAATCACTAGAGAATCTAAAGAAGATAAGTCGCACCTCTACCCCACTACCCCGCCATGGCCGGCGACCAGCACAACATCCCTCGAAAAGGCGTCTCTGAGCCAAGCTATGCCGTCCACCGACCCTCAACCTCAATATCCTCTCCCTCACAAGAGCATCACGATGACGATAGACCGAACACCCCACCACCTTACTCAGGTCCTACCACTCCTGTACCCCGCTCTGAGCCCCAACTCCCTCTTCACTATCCAGGTCTCCCACGCGTAGACTATCGTCAATATGCTCCTTCTACCTTCGTTCTCTCCGCAGATAAAAAGGAGATTAAATCCTACGATCAGCGCCTCTCCACTTATCCTGCCGCACTTCTCGCTCTAATCCAATCCGTTGCGACCATTCCTCCAAAACCCTGTATCAGAATCATTGGCAAAAAGGATGGGATGGTAGACTTTGATGTCAAGATGAATGCTATGAATCTCATTGTCTCGGATATAGATTCCAAAGGGAAAATGAATTATGTGAGGATCATAGGGCCAGGAGAAGACGGGTTCCGGGGAGATATAAAGGAGACCTTGACACCTTCCAAGCCGGACTTGGAAAGTTGGGCCAGGGCATATTGTGAGGATAGCAGCGGGATAAAACAGTATGCGATCCCTCCCATACTCTGGGCCTCTTGTGTTATGCTAATTTGAGAGTAGATTTGTCTTAGAAAGGACGGTGATAAATTGGGACACGTCCTATCTCGAAGGTCGCCTCCTCTCCCTCATAAACTCAACTTCCTACCGCGGTCACACGACCGTGTCCTTCCCGCTCACACATTCCCGCGTCGTCGTCCATTCTCCGGACAAAGTCAATCGCTTCTTCAGCAACGTGACAAAAGTGTTTACAGGCACCAAGAAATATGAGGTCATCAAGAGTGTTTGGCCATATGCAGATCATCCGCGTGGAGAACCAGGCAGAAGATGTCTGGTGCAGGAAGAGGAGGCGTGGTTCGGGGATTGGAAGGATGTGATCAGACACGCAGTGCTAGGCAAGACGAAAGGATGGGTCACGAGTGAAGATCGATTGGAGTTCCTCATGGAGCCAAATACAGTGGATCTATCGAAGCCAGCTGGTTGGGGAGGTGCGCCTGAGTCTTATAGTTAGGTATTATGTTGCTGGTGAACCGGAGTTGGGGGTTCTGGTGCTAAAATCGTCAATATCACCCTCTTGTTAATATATGTCTTAAGGACACAACAGATACCTAAGCCAAGCTTCAAGTCGCACAGTCGAAGAGATGGAGCCTTGTTCAGTGAATCCGATAACATTATCCATCTCCTCAGTGGCAGGTCCTATCGCTTTGGCGTCAAGTAGCAAGTATCCAGTATAGGTATCAAATCTTGCTGTGCGTTCGTAGAAGTGTTCAAGGATAATCTTGCCTTGACGACTTGAAACCACTGTTGATCAAGGCTTCAAAGAAAATGCAAACTCCTTTTGTTTCCAGAGCATGCCATCCAAGATACTTGCTACCGGGAAATAGATCTCGAAGCTGGATTTTTATATGGAACAACGCAAAAGAATATAACCTTTTTAGGTCTAGATATGCTAGGATCCGAGATATCTACTGATCTCCGATATTTGCCCACCTTATCAGCCTGTAGAGCTAGGCCGAGCTTGCTAAACTTGCTCTTCTCGTTACAGGGATAGGCCGTCAAGAGAGTGAGGTTTGTTCCACTTGGAACTATTCAAAGAGCCACGTTCTTTGCTACCCGAACCTTGCATCTATTTTTCAATTCCCGGTCTAGGTCGCACTCGTACCTGTTACTACGAGGGACTAGACTCACTTTTGAACATTTGGTACGGAGAATCCCATTTTTGTTGGTGCCAAGCAGGACCTAATCCTTATCAGATGGATCTGATAAAATCTCTTCGTGCCCAGGCCGCTAAAGGCTCCACCGAGACCCTTGAATACACCGACTTGAATATATTCTGCTGCCTCTCTACTCAATTTCCGAGGTTTGAGTTTGAAAAATGCTCCGCTTGTGGTGTGCGCGTTCGCCCGAAGTCGGGCAAAAGTACTTGAGTTAGCACGGGAGCCTCAACGTAGTTCATAAAGAGGAGTTTCTGCTGCTCTGATCTTATCTGATCGAATCAGCACCGTTCACTTTTCTCATCTCACTCTTCTCTTCCTCTGTTACATATCAGGCAATATGCCGGACCCGATCCTTCGGGATACAGACACCCAGATTGGGGGGCTTGTCCCAGCAGACGATGTCAGTTCAACGTCTGAAAAGGCCAAGCTGGAACCAGTCGTGACTTCCACCCCAGTGACGGACGCCGCATCTCAGAGTTCTCAATCTCCTCAGCAGATACCCGTCCCATTGAAATGGAAACTCGCTTCCATCCTCATGGTGTCAGCCATTGGCTTCGGCTCAAATTGGAGCAGTGGCATAACAGGCGCTATGAAGACCACCATAAAGAAGAAGATGAAGATAAATAACACACAGTTTGCGTTACTCGAAGCGAGTGAGGATTTCATGGTCACCGCGTTGATGTTAATCAGTGGACTCGTGACAGACAGGATTGGTGGCGCTGGTATTTGTGTCTCTCATTCGATCAGGTATAGACACTGATGAGAACGACAGGAGCAATTTTGTACGGTAATCTGATTTTCACTCTTGGCTCTATTCTCGTCGCATCCGCTACCACGGTCCGAAACTACCACTTCATGGTCGGTGGCCGCGTTGTCCAAGCTCTCGGTGACATAGCCACACAAGTAGCCCAGTACAAGATATTCTCGTCCTGGTTCCCGCCAAACCATGGCTTCGCCTCTACATTGGGATTGGAGCTCGGCATAGGGAAAATCGGTGCTTTCGCTGGGAAGTCCTCGGCCAACATCATCGCTGCTAACACAGGCAATTTCTCCAATGTCTTTTGGGTAGCAGTAGGCATGAACGTCTTCACTAACCTCATGACGCTGGGATTCTGGTTCTTTACGAAATATGCGAATAAGAAGTTCGTCTCCACGGCCGATCCCGCGACTGGTGAGCAGTTGACGGAGAACAATAAGAAGTTTGAAATCAAGAAAGTGCTGCAGTTGCCGTGGGTATTTTGGGCTGTCATGGCATTCAGTCTTTTTGAGACGAGCACGGCTATTGTGTTTACGCAGAATGCAACCGAGTTGGCGGAGGTGAGGTTAGGCGTCAGCTCGATTGATGCGGGATGGTATACTGCCGTTTTGCAATACGGAGGCATGTAATATCTGTTGAGCTGGTGCAACATGTACTGACTGGGCCAAGGGTTCTTCATTGTCCCGCTGCTTGGAATATTCATCGATTTGTGGGGGAACAGGATAACAATCCGTAAGTGACATGCAAGGTTATGCCAAGGATTGCCTCTAACATTGCAAAGTGCTCGTCTGCGGCGTCGGCGTTTTCATCTCGATGTGCTTGGTCAATTGGACTACCACAACCGCTGGGACTTCTGCCTCATTCGCTATCTACGCTGTAGCGTACTGTTTTGGCCCGGCTACCATCATAGATAGTATTCGCACATCGATGTGGCATCAATCTGTGTTTGGCTCCGCATACGGCATCAAAATTACGATGAACAATGCGTTCGTCGATATCTTCTCCTATACTTGATCGGAATACTGATACCTTTATAGTATGAACATAATCGTACGCGTCATAACTGGCAAGATCCAAGACGACGACAACAACTCTTATGAGCACGTAACAATTGTATACGTCTTCTTGGCCGCATGTTCAGTCGCCGTCTCTCTCTCCCTCATCTTGCTCTCTTTCCTCTCCATCGATTTGCGACGTTTGCAATGGACGCGGAAACAACGGGTCAAGAAAGGGCAGATAATTAATGAGCGAAATGAGAAATTCCATAACGAGAATGGACCACGGAATCGACTGATATCGAAGATTTGCTTCGGGGCGTTGATTTTATTGGTTTTGGGGAGCTGGGCCGGGTACTTCTGGGGCGTTGCAACTGGAAACAATGATTGAGCTGCGTACCAGGAGACCGTAGCAAATGAGTCGAGCAAGTATGTAGTTATGATACCATGATCTCCGCTTCGATGCATCGACCATCTCTCACGAGTTTTTGGCCATGAGGACAATTGGGTTGCTGCTGTAAACCAATGAGACTATGTAGGATGGGGTTACACTTCCATTACTAGAACACAAGGTGTAATGTACAGTCCCGAGAAGCTCCGTTTCGATGTCTGGAGAAGCCCTGGAGGCCATTGAGGAAGGGAACGCAGCGGATTCGAAACAGAGTGTAGTATTCTTGACGTTCGAAAAGGATGTGACCGAAAGACTAAGAGTCGTAGATATGTTCTTTTTGAATCGACATGACATTAATAGCTACGTAATACTGGAAGCGTGAGTCCTCTATGAGTGAGTGGGAGGTGGAGGTGGAGGTGGAGGATCTGCAAGTGACATCCGGGGTCCGGGTGGTCGCTGCCAAATGACGATGTAACGCCACTTCCATTTCAGTAAGTAAGGTTGCGGTACTTCGTACAGTAGGGGATTAGCAGAGGCCAGGGCGCACTGCTTGTGATTCCAGCTCCAGCAACGCCATCTTCTTTATGTCAACTACTTACCTTCTTCCCTACTCAATCAACAGCACGTCTACAATCAATCACAACTGATCGCAATTCGCGCTTCTCTCGTCCGAGCCAGTCCGTGGAGAGCTGAATCCCGACCTTCAGCTCGCCAGCTCGCGCCAGCATGCGCCAGTATCTGCACGCACAGAGATAGATAAAGCGATTGCAATACAAAGCTGTTGTTTCAGATACCAGATCTCAATGCGACTCAACTAGCACCCATCTACGAACGGAGGGCCTCCTTTCATGGATTACGACCTCATCTGCCGATCCTCTTTCGAATATATCCTTTCTGCCATAGCTTCTCGAACGGATCATCATGGCAGACTCAGGGCTGACTACGGTCTTGTCAAAGGGCCGGCGCCGCAGCAGGCATACCAATGATTCAGGATCGAATTCAACCCTGACGACTCAGAGTAGTAGCAACAAGGGCATTCGAGAATCGCTGGACAGCGTTGTCGACAAGCTGAAGGGACACAACGAATCTGATGGCGAGGAGGGCCCAACAGGCATCAAGAAACTTGTGTCATCTGGGATCACAAGCAGGCGACGGCGGAAGAAACAGGAGAGGGAAGACGAACTGAGGGCCAGCGAGGAGGCAGAGAGGGGCAGGACGGTGGCCGACAGAGGGACGCTGCAGACCGAGAGCCGCAGTCGCAGTCTCGCAAATCACTCAACAGGCGATGGAAGCAGTCTGATTACGTATGATTCAGACCTCGAGTCGTGAGTTCATCTCCTCTCTCTCTGTGTCTCCTACTTTCCAAACTTTACACAATCTCTCCACAATAATCGTATCTACTTGGATGTGGGGAGCTATATCCCCGGTTTTATACGCGCGCTGCAGCACGTCAGCCGCATGCAGCAGGAGGCAGAAGCGAAGGATCCAGCGGGCACACGCTGCACTCCAGGCCTCCTTCAGAAACACGCACGACGACTATTGTCTCGACGGGATCATCACGACTTATGCCAGCGTTCACTTACATTTCATTTGTCAATTTCTGCGAATATCATCTTCCGAGGCACTGTCGCTCGCTTCTGACCTCATTGATTGCTTAGACCCTACCAGACATCCGAACTGTCGACGCATCCATCCCACGCCGGATACCTTACCACGTCGTCGCCGCTCATACAGGCATCGATAATACCCCAGGCTGGACAGCTGGGAGGTCAATTAGACGGGACACCTCGAGCAACCACTTTTCCTGTCACTCCCACCGACACACTGGCTGCCTCAACCTCCACCGAGTCCCTCACCACTACGAGCCTCCAAGCTCCCTCGAACGGATCACAAAAGCGCTCTCCCTCGCCAGTAGGCAGATTAAGGGAAGCATTCAAGCCGAAGCGGGGGACAAGTCCAAACGAAAGCCCGGAGCGCAAGTCCGCGGGCGGGACTGGAACTCTGCCAGCAGAGAAAGGCTCGGCGGAGAACAACAGGCGGGGGAGTGTTGTGTCGAGAATATTTGACAAACAGAACTCGCAATCTGGGTCGACTAACTCTTCTCCGGAGCGACCCCGTACTGGCAAAATCCAGCCGATTGATACGGATGTGCCTCCTCAGACACCGCCACCAGGCGACCCAAACGCTCCCATAATTGTTAATACTCCCCCAACGCCGACAGACTCCAGCGTCCCTCGTTTCCCTTCTCAGACTCGCGACCGAGGAAGCTCTGATCCTGCTACCATAAATCCAAATGTGGTGACGTCCCCATCGGGGAATATGATATCGCACCGACGTGTGAGATCAGGTTCAGCAGCTACTTTAGGCCCTAGCAAGTTATCGAATATCACATCTGCACCACTAACGCCTACTCCCGAGAACGGTGTGTTGACTCCGAGCCAAGGAGGATTCTTTTCTTCGGTACTCACGGCAGCTCAAAACGCTGCTACTCAGTTGAGTAACATCGCCAATACATCAACAACTCAAAGCGGGAACCGGGTCAAGGGCGGGACTCAGGAGTTGAAGGACATAATTGAAAGTCCAGAAGTCGAAACATTGGCGGCTAAGACGGAGTCAAGTGACGGCGAAGCGGAGGACAAGGAACCAGCCGTGAAGACGCTAGGTATGGGAGATCTCAGTTTAAGCCACCTAGGTATATCAGATACTGGCAGTGGTGCAGCTACACCTGTAGGTTCGAAGTTCCCAGAGGAGCAACGTGGTCGTCCTGAGCTTTCGAGGGACGACTCTTTTGGGAGCAAGTCCTTAACCACTGGTACTTTTACGACAGCGGAAGGCACTGAAAGTGTGGCAACAACAATCGTGGAAGATCATCAGCCCGGAAACCTCTCTCGATCAAATTATGAGCCATCTGAAGCTGGAGGACAACACACCCCACCGAATGGCAGTGTGTTCGAAGGCAAAGCTGGAATACAACGGAGTGGGAGCATTCGAAGCGCCATAGGTCGTCGAAGAAACCGGGGAAGCTCTGCAACTGGCACAACTATCGGCGCAGCTATTGCAGCTGCACATGGATCCGTGGCTGATCCAAGGGATGGGACGCCCAAGATCACCGGTTTTGCTGTTGCGAGCAAGAAACGAAATCGCGATTTTCATCAACTCTTTAAGAGTGTGCCAGATGATGATTACCTAATTGAAGACTACAGCTGCGCCTTGCAACGAGAAATCCTTGCCCATGGCCGTCTGTATGTTTCAGAAGGCCATCTGTGCTTCAGCAGCAACATTTTTGGCTGGGTCAATACGTTGGTAATGAGTTTCGACGAGATCGTATCAGTTGAGAAGCGAAGTACAGCTTTAGTGTTCAAGAATGGGCTGATGATATCTACTCTACACGCCAAGAACATTTTTGCGAGCTTCACGAGTCGGGACTCGACCTATGATCTGATTGTTGGAATATGGAAGTTGGGGCACCCAAGCCTGCGAAGTTCGTTGAATGGGGTGAGAATTGATGAGACTGGGGGTGGAGATAAGACAGAAAGGGACGACGGTGGACTTCAATCTACTGAGACCCAGAGCGTCTCGGGATCAGATAGCGAAGTTGAAGATGGCAGTGATATGTATGATGAGGACGACGAAGAAGAAGACGGCATGAGTTTCACTCAAGCAGAGGGAAGTGTCGCTGGCAGCGACGCGGGTGACAAGGTTGTCAGCCGAAAGTCTTCTGCGATCGCAACCCCTAATGGCGCCCTTTTAGAGAGTAAAGAAGAGAAGCCCGTCACTCCTCCGGGTGATTTCCCAGGTCCAGCCGCACATGGACCAACAACTTGCTCTGATGGAGCTGCTCATTACTCTAAGATTCTAGCTGATGAGCAGATCCCAGCGCCGCTTGGAAAAATATACAGTCTAATGTTTGGGCCAGCATCCGTAACATGGATGAGAAACTGGCTCACCAATGAGCAAGGCTGCAGGGAGCTAACGATGGAGGGGACCTCCGCTCAGCCTCTGACTCTGGAGAACAAGCTTCGCAATTACTCGTACATCAAGCCACTCAATGGCGCCATTGGTCCCAAGCAGACAAAGTGCATCTGCACAGAGGGTCTCGAAGCCATGGACCTCGAAAAAGCTGTCACAGTCACCATCGCAACACAGACACCCGATGTACCAAGCGGCAACGTCTTCAGCGTCAAGACAAGGTATTGTCTCTCTTGGGGTGATAACAACAGCACCAGGCTGCAGGTGAACAATACCATTGAATGGACTGGCAAGAGTTGGCTCAAAGGTATAGCAATCCCTGCTCTGCATCATTCGATCTGATTCTAACAATCAATAGGACCTATTGAGAAAGGCGCCAACGATGGCCAAGTCCAGTACACAAAGGACATCATCGCTTCCCTTCGGGCCGCCGTATCCTCTCGTAAGGGGACCGCAGTTCCAGGCGTTGCTACCCTCAAACTCAAGAAGAAAGGAAAGAAGTCCCGCGACACAAAATCCATCACCAGAAGCATAGACAGTGTTTCGAATTCCAAACCTGTCAAGGAAGACTGGGGTCTATTCGAGCCCTTACATGGTATCTTGGGACCGGTTGCAGACATCCTGGGGCCTTTGCTTACCGGGAACATTCTGTACGGGCTGCTAGTCGGACTCCTCGTAGCGAGCTGGTTTGGCTTCGGCTTTTCGGGACGGGGAGGCAAGGGCGATGGCGGCATGGGTTTCCTCGGTACGCCTGAGCGCATTGCTGCGTACGAGGAGATGTGGCGGCGGGAAGAGAGCGAGCTGTGGGAGTGGCTCGAAGATAGAGTGGGCACGGAGCGCATCCGGGAGGTGCACAAGATGCCTGCAGAGGCGCGGGATTTGAAAGATAAGTTGAGGAATGAGAAGATGGAGGAAAGAGAAATGGATGCTGCGATCCGGGTTACAGAGGAGAAGCTGAGGGTGCTGAAGGATACATTGGAGAAGAAGAAGGGGACAGGCAAGGAGATGAGGGGGGTCAAGGAAGTAGAGCCGGAGAGTAAGCCTGGCGAGTAAAGCAGACGTGTGTGAGAATGACATGCAGTACATAATGTAGTACAGCGAGCGTTGATGACGTGTGTATAACAGGCGTCGGGAGCGAGTCTCTTTGGAAACACAGCACAGCAAGCAAGCATCCATCTCAATATACCACCGTTTTCATTATACGTTTCGGCGTGAATTTGGTGACCATGTTTTACAGCACACCGGCATCAAGGCCCCTGAGTAGTATACTGTAGCAGCAAGCAGCTCGTCATGTCGAAATGGGAACTACTTCCCACATCAGAGCTA
Source organism: Proliferodiscus dingleyae (assembly GCA_003988795.1). Classification (NCBI taxonomy): domain Eukaryota; kingdom Fungi; phylum Ascomycota; class Leotiomycetes; order Helotiales; family Lachnaceae; genus Proliferodiscus; species Proliferodiscus dingleyae. The sequence goes on from QYAK01000046.1 coordinate 106,012, forward strand.
CACACCTAAAGTAGGAGGGGAGAAAGAGGGAATCCTGAATTATGGAACGTGCTTCTACGGCTCAAGTCTCTTCGAAGCACTACTAGAGGCACGCCCTCAATAAGCCGTGTCGTAGGACATGATGTTACCGCTCAGAGATTATTCACGTCACCACCCCTCAAAGGCTCATTCATTAAAAGTATCCTCGCAGCAAAACAGTTCATAATACTTTCATCGGGAAAGCTAGCTAGCTTAGTTAAAACACAGCACGAAGAGAAAAGAGAAAATAGGGAAAGAGCCTCGCCATGCAATGCAATGCTGCGCCAGTAAAATGCATCTGGATCATCCGTCAAAGCCCCCAAGCCCAAGCCCAAGTAAGAAGAAGACTCAACACATCCACGACTTCCATTTTTTTTCCCCGTCCAGATTTCAACAACGCTCCAACATGAAATAATCGCGATCTCGGGCTTCGTTATCGTTTCGGTATATGTAAAGTTTCGCAGGTCATCCCGTCGTATATATATGTGCTCGCAAAAAAAATCATATCAAATCAAATCAAATCAAAACAAGGCAGAAATTGCACTTTGTTTCGTGGTGGTACCTCTCGTAGCTTGAACTGCAATCATCTCACTACCCATTCTCCCCCCATAAGCCGTCAGTCCTCATCTTCCTCCTCCACGAGCGCCGGCGTACGTCTCTCGTTCCTCCTCTTCGGCCGCCTATGCCTCGAACTACTGATATTACTCGCCGAATCGTCCGGCGCAATCTCGCTCATCAGGTCCTCGTCTGGATCCCAATCACCCTCGCTCGTCATCTCGCTGGCCCCATCATTCCAGCTCGGGCGCTCATAGCCTGGCCCCAGGCCCGGCGTGCTGGCGCTGATGATGTCCGGCTGGCTGGTGCGGCGATTCTGCAACGACATGGACAGCCCCGCGCCGCGCTCTCGCAGAGCCCGCCGCACGAGCTCCGCCTTGCGATGCAGGCCTTCGAATGCGTCCTCGAGCGCCTCCATGCCCTGGTATATCTCGCGCTCCACCTCTGCCAGGACCGCGATCTCCGTCTCCTCGTCGTTCGAGACCGGGTGCCGCAGCTGGGAGGACGGGGTCGGTCCGCGGGAAGGGTAGCCCGTCGACCCCAATGGAGAAAATGTCTGGTTTCGGAGGGGCGAGAAGGGCGTGTTGGTCCTGGAGTTGGAAGCTTGGCGCATGGCGGGTGACATTGGTCCGCGGTTGCCGTTTGCGGGCGTGGGACCACGTGATGGTGCTGGGGATGGGTTTGTCGAGTCGAGTTCTGCACCCGACCAGAGGAAGCCGTCGAAGCGGCCGGAGGTGAGGATTTCCCATTCCGAGATGTTGATGCCGGACATTGTTGCTAGGAGGTTGTGGAGGTGCAGATTCTTTAGAAGGTAGATGGCGGCCTCTGGATCTCGAGGTGGAACGGGAAGTCTATACAATCTCTGCAGTGACTGAACAGTTTTGACCATGAAGTCAGAACGTGGTCTTCGAAGAGGTGTCGGCGCCCGTGATACTGGCTGTAGAACGTTTGAACCCGTGACTAGAGCGTTGAACACAGGCCTGTCGTGATTATCGAGATGGGTTAGAATGGCAAAAGACAAAGTCTCGTCGTCAATCTCTTGTGGCGGTGCTGCGGCAGTCTGAGGACAGCTGGAAAGCCACTTATCCACAGCTCTCTTACTCTTCTTTGCATATGCAAGAAAGTTCTCGATGTTCTCGTCCGCAACATCTGGGTCTATCTTCACAGGCGACCTGGGTCTCACAGGATCACTGCCGTCTCTCTGGTGTCCAGATATTCCCAGGCCAGCCAGCTCCTCTCCCGACTTCACACCCAATGTTGCAAAATCAAATGCTGGCCACATTGGAAGTTCGCGTCGGCCACTGACCCATTCGAGAACCTCACCCCAACCTAATCCTCGACTCCCTTCATGTGTGTCTGGATCCGAGTCCTGGCACATGACGCAGGTACAGCCTTCCGACGACAGATCCCGGTTGAAGACATTCTCCAGTCTATCCAATAATCTCCTGGCAACAGATCTATATCCAGTCGCAACAGCCACAGATCCATTTTTGTTGATGACCGACTCATATTGATTCAGGACATTATAATAAGGCCCAAAAATCATCTCTATTTCAGATGGCAGGGGTGCCCTTGGGCCATTAAACGCAGGGTTATATGCAGGTGTCGCGGAAAGTAATGTCTTCGAAACTGGACGCAAGAGTCCACCGTTTTGGAGTAGATAGTCGACTTGAGGAATATGGATTGGAACGTCGGGAGGCGGCGGTGGCGGAGGAGGTTGAGGAGAATCATATGCGCTCGAAGCTGCTTCAGGTTGCTCAAACTGTACAAAGGGAGATGGTGTAGGCTTCAGATCTGGAGGAGGGAATTGGGGAGTCTGCGTCGGAGTTGCTGGTGAAGAGTCTTGCGCCGAACCAGGGAAAGAATCTGTATCTAGTGCTGGGGGTTGTTGGCCGGGGACTGGCGGCGGGTCGCGTTTGGGCGCAACAGAGGTGACATTTGAGTCTGCGCCAGACCCTTCTTTGTTCTCCCGTCGCAACTCCTCAGCGAACGCCTTATCCGTCGTATAGCCTGGTGTCTTGATCGCTGTGCTCGCTTTCGACTTGACCGAAACTTTAGACTTATCATCTGTCTCTTTCCTAGACAATCTGCTGAATAAGGAATTGCGCGAGCTGGGCCTGGACTCTAATTCGGTCTCCTCTACCACCTTTGACATTCGACTCGGCGTAGCTCTCCTCGGTTGTGAGAACTCGGTCTCCGGCGGACTTGGAGGTCTGCCATCTTTGTGTAGGTTCGCCGTCTGCGATGGTCTGAAGTGCTCTGCTGATTTGGACCTCTTGTCTTCCGAGCTGACATCTGTGGAGTCGGGCGTGAATGGATACGGCTTTCCTTTCAGAGGGGATCCAAAGTCCTCCCTGCTATTCACCGCTTCCTTGCTATGCGCTTTGCTGAAGGATGGGTATGGCAGACTGCCTCTCGAGGTCGCACCCGGCGCCGATGATGTTCGCGCAAGTTCGGGGACTATCTCTGCCATTGATGACGATGATGGCTCCGACTTCTTTTCCGATGATGGCCTGTCCTTGTCCTTGCGACTGCGATGGGACGACTTGACTGGCTCTCCCGTTACTGGATCAATCTCCTTTGGCCTGGAGCTTCTCGATGATTTGTATTTGCGATTGGGATCCTTCTCCGACTTGGAGCGGTGTCGACGCTCGGTCGTTCGTTCCTCTCCATCGTGATCACGCTCTTTTGTGCCCATTGTTGGTATGCGACTTGGTTCACGTCACAGGCGCTTAGAGGCACAAGCTGGCTGGTGGAACCATGTGGGCACCTGTGACGAGCTCTCTCTCTCTCTCTCTCTCTCTCTCTCTCTGTCTCTCGGAGGTGAGCGGGGAGCGTAGGGAGATCTTCTAGCTCGCAAGTGTGAAGAACAACGACATTCCAAGTTGGAGTCCAAGAGACGGGCAAGGCTATGGTGGTGAGAGACAAGGAGGGTGTGGATTTGTCCAGAGAATTGTCTCGCTGTGTTGTTGTAATATGATTCGCAGGGGAGGAGGCTGCAGGTTGAGGTTGTCCAGGTCAAGATTGGGTCGCAGCCTCAAGGTTAGCGATGGGCGGCTCCAATCGGGGGGGCCAGAACAGGGCAGGATCAGGACTCTGCGATCCACGGCGGCTGATCGGTGCAGGGACGGGACAGGACAGGACAGTAGAAGCAGAAGAAGGAGAAATCAATGTGATGGAAGTAGGTAAAACAATAAAAAGAAGGGGGGAAAGCTGCAGAAGTCTAAGATCCCAACATGATGTGTCGCATAGGACTACTGTGTTTTCCTGGACTGGGGACCGAGGAAAGAAGAGAAGAGAAAGCGATTTAGAGAAGGGAGAAGAAATCGGCCCCTTCGACAGCCTGACATCACTGGTGCATCCTTGGCTGGTGGCCTGTGAGCCTTGGAAAGTGAGGTGGCTGGGGCTGGTCTGGACTGAGAGACTGAAGCGTGAACGAAGAGTGAAGAGTGAAGAGTGAAGCGAGAAGAGTGAAGAGTGGAGAGTGGAGAGCAAGACTGAGTGCGTGAACAAGAAAACACCACCACCAAAGAATCTCTCTCCATTCTTTTTCCCCTCCATCCCTCCATCCACCACTCGTCCACACATCTGCCATTTCCCTTCTCAACACCCTCTCACCGACGCCATAATACCCAGAACTGTCACCTTACTGTACCGTAGCGGACTGTACGGTACGGTACGGTACAGTACTCTGCCACACAGACTCGAAGCTGAGTCGAGAATAGCCGGATGACAATTCCTGCTTCGTGCCAGCAGCCCAGGCACACACCCACGCACACGCACACACACTCACACGTCACATATAGCCGCACATCAACCTGCTCGATTTGCTCTAAAGCTGCGACCCAGGATGTGCAGCTGCGGCAAGGCTGTTGTCTCTGGTCTCTTCGCGGCCTGAGCAGAGCTGCTGGTCCCTCTCGTCCCTTTCGTCCCATGGGTCCAAACCCCTCCATCCTGCAGCGTGCATGCTGCTAGTCGACCTGGTAGACCTGGTAAACCTAGTCAACCTCGAAAAAGGTTGATCCAGCTGCTCTGCTGCATCCCCTCCTCCAGCTTCTGCTGCCTCTCTTCCCTTCCTATAATGTTTCAGACGTCCAGCCGGCAGCCTTTTCTCCTGACCTTGTCCCGCCCAGGCGGAACGCTCTATTCGTCTTCATAGTGTTTATATGTCCGGACTGCCCCTCGCGTCTCTTCGGAGGCTGCGGACGTGTTGAAGTGGGGTGGTTTCAAAAACTCTGTAGCTCGGCGGAAAAATCGTCAGCTGGAAGATGCCATTTATAGATGTCAGCTGGCTCTTTTACGACGACTCCCAAAGGCAATGTTTGGTTCTCGACATCCAGATTCTGAGGAATGGTCTCGTTCTCTAACAAAATTATAACGACAATATTTTAACGACCATCTCAAGGAGCAACGATGCTGAGCCCTCTGCATCTCAACAGTGCAGGCGGGCTTGGCCCATTGAATGCGGGGCCCCGCAAAAGGGTTGGTCTCACGCGAGATATGTAAAGGCGAAGCTGACAAAGTCCCAATAGAGTAGATCTGAAAGCAGTGCTCCGTCGTCTCCCATCTCAGCTTTGACTCATGACACGAGCAGAGCCCAGTATCACATGAGGGAAGTCGGAGCTTTTGCTCAGCGATTAGAGGAGGTAAGGATTTTGCAAACTCGTCCAGCTGTTAAAGAATGTTCAAAGTCTCCGGTCTACATTGGATCTCAAGTATTGAGAGATCTAAATCGCGATGTCTTGGTAGTGGCCATGGCATGGCTATCGAGAGCCTCAAGTAGTGATTTCTAGATGGATTGCTAGGTCATATCATTTTGATCGACTGCAATAAGTATCAGAGTCTCAGAGTCTGTGATATGTGAAAAGAGTCTTTCCTTTAGCCAAGCAAAGTTTCACGCTCAAAATTCGAATTATCTACCTCTGTAGTCCAGTCAATCCTAGATTTCACCAAATTTCATCTCTCATACAGCATATCGTTTCTAAGTCACTTGACCAGGCAGCAATCCGAGCACTTCCAAACCGTGGACGTATACGCTATAAAGATGTCTATGCGGTCTTGATACGTTGGGAGGATGACGACCTGAATTTGCAACCTGACATCGATAAATTACGTTTGCTGTTCGATGACTTTTACGGCTTCCACACTGAGACTTGGACTATCCCATCAAAATCCTCCGACATGGGTCTCATGGGGCTGACAGTAAACTTCGTTGAAGAATATGGTTCCCCCGACAGTCTTCTCATCGTCTATTACGTAGGTCGCGCAGCGGTAGACTCTTCTAGGCAATCTATTTGGTGGTGGTAGGTTATTACCGATTTTCTGATCTGAATTTCCATTCAAGGGCCAGCACCTACTTCTAACTCGCGACAACCTCTGCTCCCCTTTCGTTGAGGCTGCGCCCAAAACAGTGAGCTAACAGTAGACAGTAATCGCAATCCCGACTCGCCATCAGTAAAATGGTCTTCAATTCAACGCCAGTTTGAGGAATCAAAATCCGATTGCCTTTTCCTGCTAGACTGTTGTCCATCCATCGGTGCAGCTCCGGGCAATATGCAAGGTATCAACGAAGCTATCAGCGCTTACGGGTTCGAGACATCGATTTCTAGTCCTGTTCGAAATTCATTCACCCATGCTTTGATAAGTGTGTTGGAGAAATGGTCGTCGAGACATTCGTTCTCTGCCGCCATGCTCCATAGCGAGATGACAGCCCTGCTTCCTCTCGATAAGTCAGACAAAGCGAAATGGCCAGGCGAGCAGACCATCAAAGTGAGTAGACTGCCGGCCTATCTACTCAGATCCCGAGACTCGAAGTCCCATAGCATCGAGCTTGCTCGGCGGCGAGGATACGAAAGCGCAAGCCGGTCAAGCAGCAATCTCAGCATACCTGCGCCAGTCCCTGTGACTCCCAGATCGGACCCATACAATTCTTCCAATCTCAACAGAACGCTCAAATCTGGGGAGCTGCAAATTCCTCATGTTCTGATTTCGGTGTCTGTAGAAGAGGAACGAACGCATGACGTACAAGCATGGTATGCCGAGTTGCGGGCGATTCCTGCTCTAGCAATGTGCGCCACCATCGAAGGAGTCTATAAAAGCCACTCGATGATGCTCTTGATTTCTATTCCGCTTGTGATCTGGGATATGCTGCCTGATGATCTTGCTATATCCTTCGTTGGATACGTGCAGTCTAAAAATCTACTTGCGGCCGAATCTGTGGAGGACTTCTACAAACTCAGTGGCAGTCCAGCAAAGCAGCCTGCTCCGGCTCGAGTGCCGAAGTACTTGTCAGCGCGACCCGCTCATCTAAAGTCGGCAAGTGTTGGGTCTTCTCCGCTGTCAAAAGTAGAGGCACCTCCGTTGTCCGCAGTTAAGCCCCATCCATTGTCAATAGTGGATCCACCCCAGGTGGTAGAAATCAGGCGTCGTTCGGCGTCGAATCCAGATCCTCCAAAGGTGGTAGACGTCAACCCCCGTCCTCAATCAGTGACCAACTCACTCAAACCTGCACCACTCAAGCTTACCCCGAAGACATCCAAAGTCGACAATTCTCAACCGGGCCAGGTCACGCCACCTTCAGAAAACAAGCCGTCGCACAATACAATACCAACCTCCGTATTCTCACCACAGATTCAAGTCGATCCTCAAATTATAATAGCGCCCGAACCTTCTCCATCTCAGCCTGAATCTTCCAAACCCCAGCCTGCCTTAAGCAGCTCAGAGCGCCTCATGAAAGAACTATTCCAGTCAGCTCGTCTCGCCCGCGAGGAAGCATCCCGAGCCTGGGAAGAACTTGGCCGGCGCGAACGCGAAGACAGGCAGCGTCTCTCCGCTCTCAGAGCAGGCGATCCTGTCTTCATAAACGGTATGCAAGTCGTTCTCGCTTCCGCAGATCCATCTGCCCCTCCTCCGCCAGCGCCAAACACCAAAGCAGAAGCCGTGCTCGGAACACTAATAACATCCTTGAACTCCACCCCTGCGCGAGCTAGTCTCGAGGAACAGGCAGGCCGAGGCGTCAGCCTGGACGAGAGGCGACCCCTGATGTTCGAGGGCGGAGCGTGGAAAGCCATTAGCGACGAGAATCGCCCTGAGCCCCGTCCGAGGCGGGGCATGAGTTTCGTGAACCACAAGGCACAAAAGATGTACCCTAGTCCAGCAGTACCGCCTGTTATCCCCACCACGAAGAGCTACACGCCATTGACGCTAAATCCACCAAATATAAACGTGGATTTGGATAACCAGCTGAGGTCTCTAGTGAGGTCGAAAATCCCAAGCCCACCTATCACGCCGGATAAGAAGAAGCCCGGTGGGCCTGGAGCTGTGGGCGCCGGCGCATTCACATTCCTGGACGATGAGGACGAGGTGAGGGTAGGGAACGTGGGAGTCGGAGCTGGCTCGGAGGCGGAGGCTGAGGTCAAGAGGAAGACAAGTAAGCTCGTCAAGAGGAGGAGAGGCAGCGAAGGGCAGAGGCGCGGCAGAACGCGGAAGAGGGAGGGCAGTTTGACGAGGTGGTGAAGAAGCATATATACATCGATCTTACATATGGCATGGCATGGCATGGTATGGACCTACAACGACTCTTTCTCAACTTATTTTTGATGATATAACGGGTAACGGGCAACGGGTAATGGCTGATGAGTTACGGCATGACGGCATGACAAGACACTGCATATTATCTTTTTCTACTCTCCAAAACTTCGAACACTGGCTGTTCAGATTGTTAGATACCAAATATTAAAAATCGAATATATTTTGCATAACGTGGTACTTCTTTCGAAGCGAGAGATTACTCGGCTAAGCCCCTTTCCCGTTCCGTCGGTTACGAAAATCATCTCTCTCCTCGAGAAACTCAGTATTCCTGCAATGAACCTCCTGTATCGCTAAGTCCATGATCCTCGATAACTTTGAGAGTCATCTTGCGGTGATGAAGGGACCTAAGCAAAAAAAAGGGAAAGATCAAGCCAGCACGCCATTTCAGATTATTGAGTTCTTCAGAGCGCCCAACTAGGAGCCAAGGGTAGTAGAATAAGGTCTCATAACAGCCTGACTAATCACAACCCGAACATTTACCTGGGTATCAAATTCCACCTCTCCAGCACGACCCAAACGATGAATGCAAGCCCAGAGCGCCATTTGTTCTCCGCTTTCAAACCAATTCTAAGGCCACAGCCTTTCCCTGATAATACACGGCAACCCGTTTCCAGGACAGACCTTCTCCCTCCCCAGATACTTATCCCAGGGCCCCGTCGGCCCACTCACATACTTCCAGAATCCGAAGAACGGATCCGGCTGCCGCTTGTCGTCCTCGGGGTACTGCCTGTCGCCCCACTTCCCTCTGAAGTACATGGCTCCCACCGGACTACCGTTGATCCCAGTAAAGGAATGATTCGAGGCGGTGTAGTTGTAGAAGTAGGCGTTGAGCGTAGGATCCCAGAGCATGCCTTTGCTGGTATAGTCGACCAGCAGCCCGTTGGGGAGATTGAGGTCCGGGATTGTATGGTCGTGCGTCCCCGGCGTGGCATAGTTCGCATGGCTCCCTCGCGCAGCATAGGATATGGCTCGTTTCCCTCCGTGGATCTTGCTCTTCTCCGTGACGGAGTAGAGGAATGCTTCGCCGTTGCTATGCTGCGAGTACCAGATCGCCTGTGGGGTACCATTCGCGAAGCGGACCATGTTGTGTTCCCAGTCTCCGATGTGGTCTCCTAACTCTTTGCCCAGAACCGTATTTCCTTGGTTGTAGGCGTAGAAGTACATGTAGAATGCATCTACGAGGCCGGAGCCGTGATCAGTGACAATGATCGCACATGAGATGGCATTATCTGTCTTGCCGTTGCCGCTGTTGGGTACGACCCCTGTAAGCCAGCTGGGCGAAGTCGTGACGTCAATATCTGAGGTCAGGAATATATTTCTGCCACGTCGGCCATACTCATTCAGGATATCAAGGTTGTGGACCGTGAGGGTGGGGAGGTCTTCGATCGCTGAACGATTAAGGTCTGGGTGGGTATTCGATATTTGAGCGGCGATGTGGGAAGGGAAGAATTCTTCACCGATATCGAGGTAGACTAACGGAGCTTGGAACCGTTAGAAGAGACACTGGCAGGTCGGGACAGTGGATTGTACCATATTCGAGGACAAACTGCGGTACGCCTGTTATTTTGCGAGCATACACTCTAGGTCGCATTGCGCAAAAGGCCTTATGCGCGACAAACACCACAAAGGCACCACAGAGCACGATCTATGTATTCCAGTTAGTTCTTGTGTGAAGACACGCATCCTAGAATGTCGACCTTCAAATATATCCTCCATCCTGCACCTCTCCATGGCGATGACCCCCTGTGATCTGGGAAACCCTCCCTCCCCTTCTCTACCTCGTCCAACAGCGCATTCTCATTTTTGAACATATCTACTCTCCGTACTCATATGTTACAAATCAGCATCGACAGTGAGCTCTGTAGATCTGTGATCTTGGGTCGAATCTAGTGGGATCGCACGCCGTCGCTGTTCGCGATTCTTCGAGCGATGCAGAGGATACCAGTGTAGGCTTGTACAATTATGAGGGAATCTGGCTGAAAAGATCATGCAGAGCCAGCTCGTGCATGTGAAGAAAGAAGTTGTACGCTCACTTGGTACACTGAACGTGGAGGCATGACCCAGATGTCTATGAATATCCACCAGCGCGAAAGGCGGATGACGGTGACGGTGTTGACGACCAAGCTTTTTGACTAGCAGGGGTCTTGGTTACAAAGAAAAGACCTGGTGGACCCCTGGACAATTGCACATCTTCGGTACCAGAGCTTACAGTACGTCGAGGCCAAGTAGATCCTTTTCTAAACTATGTAGCATAAATAGTGCTTTCCATAATCATGGCATCTAAAACGTGTGTATTCGCTTTGATATGTTCGATTTTGAAGTTAAATAGGTAAAAGCTGACATCTAAAAGCTTCACATTTTCTATTCTCCATCGAGTAGGTAAGCGACCCGTCTTGAAACACGGACCAAGAAGTCCAATATCTATGCGAGTATTTGGGTGTCGAACTAACATACGCGTGATGAAAGTGAACAGAAGTAAGAGCCGTTAAGGGTGCATTATCGACCGATCCTGATGTCTTCGGATGGATTTGAGTAAGAGCATAGCTGTTGGGACCCGAAAGATGGTGAACTATGCCTAAATAGG
>QYAK01000047.1:0-176277 GCA_003988795.1 Proliferodiscus dingleyae
GGAGGGCGGGGGGGGGGGGGGGGGGGGGGGGGGGGGGGGGGAGGGCCGACAGCTTTGCTTGGATTGGCATGCAAAGAAAGGCCGCCTTGAAATTAAATGAACTTGGAAAGTCTAGCTATAATGCAGTATGGTTTTCTCAGGGTTTGGTTTAGAAAAGAAGCGTCGACTACTTGTAGACATGGCATGCAAAAGGCCAAGGGAAGAACAGGCAAGTCTGTCATCTCTCACTTGAATAAGAATTGATAGAACGCCGAGAAGTTCTTGGGCAGCTTGGTTTCTATGGGGCAGAAACTATCAACCGACTCGACTACGAGGGTGATATTTGTATCTCGAGACTGCGTCGCATATTTAACAGGATGGGAGAGAATTCGAATGCTCATCATTCATGCAGACTGCTTTGAGAAAAGGTCACAGGTCTTCATCACATCGCTTCCCTTGCTCATTTGGCGCGATAAGGAGGTAGAAATCCGTAGGAAGGTCGAAGACAAGTGCTTCCTAGACGTAAAGCCCAGCAGCGCTGACATGGTTGGGCTCTGTAGAAGCTGCAGGTCGCGAGCCTTACATCCGGCCACGGCAACCCCTCAGACGCCACAATTCCGATTAATAAGATCGCGAAAAGCTTCAATGCCGGTCCTTTTTCATAGAGCACCGCCTTCGCTTCATTATATACACTACGTACTCTTCCGCGGGTTCTGATATAACCTATCCGAATGTCTGGCTGCCTAGATGCAGCTGCCGTGGAGCATTTCCTCGACGCTGGCTGAGGTTTTGCTGAGCGTCCAGATCCAGTTGCGATACTTTGAGTTCTTTCGACCACACTCCAGCGGGATGTCATCATATGGTTCTGGAAGAGATAGCAAACAACCTTCATCTTCTTATCCAACACCTGGGTCTAGGTGGGAATGGTGTGAAGAAAGGAATTGCTGGCGCAGAAGACGATGGATCAGTCGGGACGAACGGGAAGTTGAGTATGACGCGGGGCAGGAGCAAGACGTACCACGAACGACTGAAGTGCAAGAACTTCATTCGCAAGCAACTGAAAAAGTCGGAAATCTAGTCGGGCGTACCATTCCGTGCACATGGCCGGATTGTCAACAGTCATTCCCAACTCTCGGACAACGCGATCGTCATTGTCAAACAGTACATGCCAGCCACGGCAATCGACCTTATACCTGCGATATTCCGGGGTGTCAAGCTGGTGTGCAGAGCTGGACCAAGGAAGACAAGCTGAGGGCACATAAAAAGCAGTGGCATGGTCCTTATCACTGCCCACAAGATGGCTGTGTTCGCGGTTTCCCCAACGGATTTGGTTCTCAGGTGGATCTAGATGACCACCTGACGAAAGCGCATGTAATGAGCGGATCGGATCATACCGCAGGCTCCACAAAGCCCGTCTATATAGCTACAAAAGACTTCGGAACTCTCCATCTGGATAGTTCAACTGGCACGTCAATTGATGCTAAGACTGCCGGCGCTGAAGGCTCTCTTCGTGTCACAGCTGCGAACCCTACAACATCCTCAGAAAAGATTGATCCCAGTGAGTCAGCCTCTCATCATGCTTAGCTAATCTAATATCTTGTCTGCAGCCTACAAACTTCACTCCGAGAAAGACTTCCAGTGGGGCAAAGTGTTTAAACTGCTATGGACTGAACCAAAAGCATCAGTATATGGTAGCAATAAGACAGAAGGAACTGTTTCACTGAAACTTGTCTCCGGAGGAATGCATGAAGAAGTTTATTATGAAAAAGTTCGTCGCTTTGTTATCATTGCCGCGAAGAAAGGCCATTGTCTTTGTTTGTGAGTGGCAGTTTATACTCTCTGTCAGACCGTAGCTTGTGCAAAAAGAAGGCTGACTATGATCAAGACCAATAAACACTTACTCCGGTCAAGGCGTAAACAAACATGGGGTTCATGGTGAAGACCATACAATCATCTTCACCGAAAAACCAGTCTATCTCAATGGTGAGCTCGAGAAAGGCATGTCCAAACAACCGGTTAGAGTGGTTCCTACAGACAGGCGGCACAAATTAGATGAAGCATCTCGGTTGAATTATGCTAAAGTCTATACCATCGAATATAACATGAAGGTCTGGTTCATAGGAAAGATACATTCGCAGTCAGAAAACACAATTGTAACGGATTATAATCGCACGCATCCACCTTTAACAGCGCCTGGCTCTCGCCTTACTCCGTCGGCTGATGACATGTATTCGCATGCGACGGGGGCGTTATCTCATACACACCAAGAAGGCGCTTCGTCTTATTCGGATCCCAACGTTTATCCATCATATGGAGAGTATCGACGTGATCGTGCTGACGAGACGAGTGGACAAGTGACAGACACCGCGTATTCCTCGATACCTTCCTTCCTCAAATCCACTGGCTACCTTTAGTACGGTGAAGCAGCATCGTATGTGTCAATTGGATCCGGGGCTGTAGACCAGACGAGCTCCTCTCCTGTTGAGCGAAGGACATCATCTAGTCGAGGATACAGAGACGATTATGACGAGAGAAGATCTAAGCATAGCAGGCGCAATAGTCCCCGGCCACGACTGAGGGAGGGTCGGGGAGATCTTTCAGCGAGTTACGCATACCGACTATCGAATCCCGATTTTTGCGATCATGGCACTTCATTTTTATCTATGTAGGAAGGGCTGTGGTGACAAACGTTCGTCCTAATGATGTGCAAGTTCGAGACTGGAGCCCAAGCATATCCTTGAGAACTCTGGAGCTGGGTGCTATTCTGTTGGGGAAAAGACCTCATTGTAGATGTCTGGTTATTTTAGGTAAAGCCTCGTAATGCTCGATGCATTTCTTCACATATAGATTTCCAGGATCATGCATCTACACGGAGTTTGGACCTGTTGCTCGGGTTATGTTGCATTGCGTCACGGCATAGAAAAAAAGGATCCTCCAGAATGCCTGATATCCGCATGGAGAGGTGATATTTTGGAACCTATTAAGCACTTTTTTTAAATATATGTCGAATGACCTTTTCGAATTCTCAAACAAAAAGCCATGGCTATGTTTCTGTGTGATGTAGTACACCATCTCAGTTCATCTCGGCCACAAGCTTCACTGAGTCTACAAGTCAAAAGAGAGTTGAAGATTCGTATATCAAGCAAGAGAATCTCGTTCAGGCATAGACTGGCTCAGAAATCCACGAGCCAGGTCCTTGGTTAGCTAAGCTTTGCGTAGATCACCTTCGTCACAGCATTACTCCAATGTAAATACAGCCATGAGATATGTAATTCATTTCATATAGCATATGCTCCTAAAAAGCTAGCTACCTACGCTTAGTCCCCATGAACGCCGCGCTAAGTCCCGTATCTAACGCGCGACCCTGCCATGCCTTTTCCTTGTCCGATACCAATACCAATACCTGCTATGAGCACATGCCAAAAAAGACGAGATTCATCCACACCTGAGATCATTCGAAGACTGAAACAGCCATTTACATTCTGCCTCTCAGAAACTCCCCGTCCCGCCAAAGAAAAACCCATCAAATAAATCCACGTTCCCGCCTTCGCTGAAATCATGATTCAGATTCTCAAACTCCATGCCTAGTCCAACACTCCCGCCCCACTCGTTCTGCGGTACGTCCCATCCATTGCCCTGTAGGAAGTCCATCTGGAGTGGGAATTGCATCTCTTGGTAAGGGTTGGCTGCATATTGGGAGGGGAGAAGCGAAGGATCGATAGCGGAAGTGTCGAGGGAGGAGAGCGGGGGTGAGATGGCGTAGTCGCTTGGGGAGGGAATGGAAGTTTGCGCGGTTGTGTTGTTGGCAGGGAGTTTTGATGTGGCGGATGTGGTTGCGGGTGGAGTGGTGGATGCGTGGTAGGAGTCGTATTCAGTTTTCACGTTTTGGGGGCTGCTGGATTGGAATGATGTTTGGAGAGTGGGGATGGAGGGACTTAGAAGGTCGTTGAGACCCATGTCGAATTGAGGTTTTGGTCGGGAGCTTTGTGGTCGGCTCTGGCGTCGTAGTCGTGGTTGCCCGCTCGATCCATTGAAATAATCTCCTCTATCCGGCGATGGATGATGCGATCGTCGTTGTGTGTTGAGGCCCTGAGCAGAGGAGCTGAAGCCCGTGGTTGACATGCACATCTGGACGGTGGCTTTCGACATTCGATCAAAAGCGTCTCTGCAAGCTTCTGCTGGAGGACACTTTTCAATAAGATCCCCAAGGACGGAAGTGGCTGCTAATATCGTGAAGTCGACTTCATCCATTGTCTAAAGCCTGTCAGTATAGAATTTGTAGATGAATAGATTCCAGAGAACATACCAATCGACTTCGGACAGTCGGTGAGTGCCAAATTGCATAGAGAAACGATATACCAGCCATGAACAGATGGTGTGTTGCCAGGAACGTATAGTTGACCAAATGCACACGGTGCAGCTGCCTATATAATCTAAGAACTCTCTGGCCAGCCTCAGCCACCTTCAGGAACACTCTCTCCTCGTCCCCTCTCAATTCAGCACTATGCACATTCGGACTCCCCACTTCGTCACTGGTACTGAATTCGCCCTCGAACATAGGAGGCACACTCAAACTCTGTCGATAAAGCATAATTACGCATTGCCAGTAATTTAGCTCCAGAAACTCAACTGAAAAGTCAACGCCTGTCTCGCGTTTGGTTGGAGCTGAGGTTTTCCATTCCCAAAGCCGCTTGTCGATATCAATCCGCCATGACCGGAAGCTATCGAACTTCGATAGGAAGGGAGAAGGAAGCGATGTGTGCATATATGGGTTTCGTTGATTGGCGCCTCCGGCTCTTGCTTGCTGAGCTTGTTGATGTTGCAGGACTTGCAATATCTCAGATTGCAACAACCTAAGTCTGAAATAGTGATATGCTGCATGTTTGTAGGTAGGTTCAGCCGCGACTCCTGCTGGTTCCTCGAAACCTGATGGAGTAATATATTTATCGTCTAGTAAGGAAGGAAATTCGGTTGTAATCACTTGATCAGTAATTCCAAAAGGTCGACCAACACAAGTAGAGACTAGACGATCCATGGAGTAAGTGCACCACCATAACCGCCTTCTGAAGTCCCGAATCCATTCTCTTCGACCTCTCTCGCGGACACTTCGTTCCTGTAGCCTTGTAGCATCATCATCGTTCTTTAGCCCAGCAGGGGCTTCCTCCAATCCCACATCAATGTCTTTCCCATCCTCATAATGTAGTCCCAAATCCACAGCTAATCGTACAGCAACACCAACGATGTACCAGAGTCCAGGGGCGACTGGCCTCAGTAATGCAAAGCCAGCAAGTAATAAGACCGCTTGTAATTCCTCCAGACCTCCGCCGAAGCTATCCGGTCTGTCAATCGAGCCCGCTGAACTGAGACATGACTCCAAATGCACTATAGCAGATGCATGATATTCCTCCGGCTGAGATTGCTTTCCTAATCCTGACGTTTTCTCTTCTCTCTTATTCTCTCTGTCCGAAGGGTCACCTAAGAATATACCAGAGCCAATTGCAAACACAATGTTCAGCATATACAATTCCCTTGGAGTCCGAACTCGTGCATCGCCGTCTGCGTACGCAAGCTCAAACATTTTCATGAACTCGCCCCGGTGCAATACTGGGATTTGTGGATTCGCATGCTCGAAGTAGTAGTCCGCCAACCGTCTGCCTACGTCCTTGTTCGGAAAGGGAGCCTGTTTGATGGTTGGTTTCGTATGTAATCCAAAGAATGAATCGCGCATCGAGGTTCCTCCTGCTCCGACGGCTTTTCCCGGAACCGGGGGACGTGAAGGTCTGACGCCACTCTTGTCGCTATTGGAGGTAGAGACTGATGATTTAACGGCGGCGAATACTACACGTGCAAAGGAGATGCCTGATGTAGAGCCTAAGTAGCGGGAGTCCGATGCGCCCTGTACAGATACACTGCCAATATTTGACACAAGTTTGTTGAGCTTATCAGACTCATCTTGTTTCTTCGCCCATGCTGCTTCCTGCGAGGACTTTGCTTGTGAAGTAACCGAGGAATCGGCGCCATTGAATGTCGGTGGTCCATCATCACTAGGTGTCTGGGCTATATTTGGATCTGCTCCTGGCCTTGAACTGTGATCGAGGACTTCGGCCGGGGCGAATGGTATATTATTATCCTGAAGCAGTTTCTCCAAGTAGCCAATGCGGGACTCAAGGTAGAAGACATAGCTGTAGAGATTTTCTGATCAGCATTTGCTCTCAGCATTAAAATGACCATCTTTCTACCCAGAAGAAGATCGTCCGCCAAAGGCTTACCTTCGAGGAATCTCCCTTTTCGTTATGGGATCATACCCCACACACTTCACATTGGCCTTCTCACAACTCGCACAACTCGGCAGACGCTGATCGCAGCGGTTCTTCCTCAGCCGGCATCTATTGCAAGCACTGACATTCCGGAAGTTGCTACTCTGACCGGTCTTGCCGCCTCCACCGCCTCCCTCCTTACCTCCAGACGCAGTGACGGGGGTATCAAGCTCCTCTATGCTCTTGGGACTCCCTGAGATGTCTCCTCCCGCAATCGTGTTATCGGGTGAGCTGTGCCTTGCGCGTTTGTGAGGTGGTCCGTTGCCTCCGTTGGTAGACGTCGTCGATGTCGGAGCCCGCGGATGAGAATTCGAACTCATCTTGCGTGTCCTCCCTCCTTGCAGCTTCACAGGCCTTCGTTTATGCGGGGATGGTATCTGCGACCAGGACTTGACAGTACAGGCAGGGTTTCGCCGGTGCGATTGCGCAGATGTGATAGGTCGCGCCCTCTTTATCTATGCCTCAATGGATAGAGCCATTTGCATCTTTACCATGCCGTTGTATCGGTGACTTGATCGCACAGTGTCGACGTCTGCTCGTACGCATCCCTCTTCAGCTCTGCTTTCGTCTGTTCGGGTCCTGCACCGCAAGCAACAAAGTTTCTCGAGATCGGGCCCGGATGACTGGCGACAGAACTGGACACGACGTGATTGATTGGACAGCAGGCGCAATAAGCAAAACCAGATCTCAGAACTCGTACTGGAGTGAAGACTCGACTCCACGTAGTAGAGAAGCGTGGGGGGGATTTTTGCTGCTGGGACGGCTGAACGAGGCAGCTCAGCGACGAAGGGTCCGCTAGGAAAGATAGCGATGATAAGAGCTCCAACGAATCACGGCAGGCAGGAGGAAGACAGCGCAGCCCCATGTTCTCATCTTAGTGCCATTATGTGAGGCCATCGAGTAAAGATTAGAGACAGAGATATAGACGGGACGGACTGAGCGGCGCTGAGGTCATTGGTGATCATGACCTATCAACCACGACTCTTGCGCCCATGTTAGGATATTTGCTTATTCGAACGAAATGAAAAGAAATGCGAGCTTCAGAAAACTTCAAGTCGATTCTCTAAGTCTTGCACCTGTCCCTATAAAACCCATTGCAGCCGCCGACTAATAACTATGTAACGCCGTAATAATGCATTTTGAGACTGAGCCTTGCCAAGGCATTGATTCTGTCGAATTTCAGGCCATTAAACTCCAAACCCAAGTTTCTCTGATCTGATCAGTGTCCGTCTTAACAAACTCCCTTCTTGGGTATATCTTCAATTTCCCGCAGTCCGAGTACGCCAGGCGATTCGACGTCTAGCAACATTAAAAAGCAAGCTATGTCTATCAAGGAAATTTGAGCCCACGAGAACCAATTTTTTATACAGAGATCCTCCCAGAGGAAAGTCGAAAAGTGAGATATATGAAATTCGTTACGCCACGCAGACATGGAGCGGTTGGTGGTTTCAGTTATTTAGCCTCGTTGGCCGCTGATTCAAGCATTCTCGGTTCGGCAGCCGCAAGCGCAGTGTCGAGGGCGTTGTGATCCAGGATGTGGCCCTCGAAACCTATTTCATGCTCTTCATCTGCTTTCTCGTCCTGTACATCCATACGCCCTCCTTTATCAGTCATGCTCAGACTGATGAAGGCGCCGACAAGAGCGATGATGGCGCTGCACCACCAAGCCAGGCCAGAATATCCGATACGCAGCCCAGCCGAGAAGAGCACCCCTGAAGCAGTCGGCCCCAATCCTCGGCACAGACTGGCCATAGATGCGGCAACCCCATTAATCGTGCCCAGCATCAGAAGTGATGGTGCGGAGTTCGTGAGCAGAATGGCATTGGCGGGATACGACATCGTTGCGAAAGTGCATTTCCAAATCGACACCACGTAGACTCCAATCATCCGAAGATTGTCCGGGAGCAAGACCAAATACGGAGTCACGATATAGAGAATCGGGTAAGAAATGGCGAGGAGCTTGAAGAGTCTTAGGCCACCCAACTTGCGGACGATGATTGGAAATAAGAACGTGTTGGAGATCATGGAATAGAAGCCTTGGACGGTCAGCACAACCCCAACTTGCTGAGTTGTCAATCCGAATCCATCAACAAATTTGAATGGTAATTGCCAGGGCGTGGCATTCTTAGGATCTGGTGGTGGAGTGCTCAAGAAAGTCGGAAACATCGTATCGAAGGCGATCGTGTGGCTGAATACACAGTCAGTGAGCCGAATCAGGAGATGTGACGTGTAACTTACAAAGCCAGAAGGCCATAGCCGATGATGTTCAGAACGACTTGTCTTGTGAATGCTTTCGTCGCAGCTGGTTTAGGTGTGCTTCTGATATGCGAGCAATTCAGATCCAGGGGCTCGGCAAGTTCAGGAGCAGGTGTCGACGGCAGCTGTGGCGAGCCTTCGCTAGTACAATATCCAGGCGGCTGTTCATCTTCACCCAACAACGACACGACCTCCTCTGGTTGAGCAGTCTTTTCACTTCGTGGTAGGTTCGAGTCGGCGCGTCGATTCATCTTACTAAGAATCCATTTACCTGTCTCCAGCCCCGGGTCACGCCGATACTTCTTCTCCGCATGGGTTTCTTCGAGGAACAGGATTCCAACCACAACTCCACACGACACAATGACCGTACATATCAGATTTGGCAAAAGATACGGGAACCGTGCCCAGATAGTATCCGGCGCGAAGAGACTTGGCCAGCTCTGAACTGGGCGAGCCAACACGCCTCCGAGCATGGGTCCAAGTATTGATCTGAAATGCTATTAGCTTGAACTCCAGAGCTGACAATCATTTCCAGAAAAGCTCACCCAATGCACCACACAAATGGCATGATTGTATATGCCCGGGCTGTGTGACTCGTCAGCAAGAAATTCAGCCAGCCATCAATGTGACCGAGTAGGGCCACGTACGCTGATGCTCCTTGACCGTGATTATTTCCGCGATTGTGGTCTGCAAGACGCCAATATTTCTTCACGTAGCGTTCTGTCAGCAGGAATTCCCCCCGATACAACATTGGATCCGCCCGTCCACGTACCCGTTCAGAAGACCGCCCAGCGCCCGCGCCAATAATGCAACCGGGAGGCTCGGTGCGAAGCCGAAGATCAACATGCTGAGCGCCGTGCCGGCTAAGCCGGCCAGAAGCACTGGTTTTCGTCCGATCTTGTCACTCAGTCTCCCCCACGCCACCCCTGACGCGAATTCTGCAAATGCAAACGCCGATGTGATCATTCCTGCATAGACTGGGATCTCAGACTCCCTTTTTGCAACTTTGAAGTCCTCGACCATAAAGTAGGCGTAGGGGAAGATGGACATGAAGGCTATCGGCTCGCAGATTCGACATATTGCTATAGACAGAACTGGGTCAGCGCAATGATCATTGTCTTTTTAAATTCTTTCTCGTATCCTTTCTCACTTACCCAATATTGTCATCTGCCTTGTTGGGAAGCTAGGGATCCGCTTCTGCGGCCCCGTTTGCTGTAAGTCAGGCATAGCGAATTTCGTTGCTCCTGTAGCGAGAAGCAATATACTTTTTGTCTTAGTCTACCGTTCAATGTGATATTTGTTGTAAGCCTTGGAAATTCTGTTGATCGAGGCACAAGACGAAAATGAATGTTCCTGGAGCAGGCGACCATGTAGTGGTTATAAGTTGAGTCTACTGCTGTCCTGGTTGGAAGCACGAGGTAGTGATTAAGAGCTGTTGCAGCGCGTAACTCTACCGTGTAGAAGCAAATCTAAAGCAGCATACGTAGTCTGCTGTAACACGAGAAAGAAAAGAGTATAAGAGAACGGAAATGAAGGACATGCAGTGAAAATAAAGAACGTCTGGTACTTGACCGCCGGAAGGCACCCCTGGTGTAGTACCTGACTGTGGGCCCCAGCAATTAGTAGTGGTCGCTTACTTTTGTGACAATAATCCGCATGGCGGTGACGGGGCATAGGTCATAATGACACTCCTGATTGCAGGCGTATGGGTCCAACTGCGTGGCTCGAGCAGGTTGCTTGCTTCCAGAATAGCGCCAAGCTGGGTGCTGGAGTCAAGGCCTGACGCCCATGTGCAGTGTATCAAACTAAACTCCACCTCGCCTCGGCATTTGGCTTAGGAAACCCGTTGGGCCCCCAGGGCCAGAAGCTGAAAGGGGCTAGGGGAAATTATTTGCAGCTAATCGCACATGGGGGGAGGAGTGGGAGGAGTGAGATGTAAGGGAGGCGAGGCGCCGTGAGTGTAGTCGCTATTCTCCCACCGGATCCCGGATCTGATAGCGTGTAAGGGACAGGATTTAGGAGCACTGGCCTTCCTGACCAGCGAGCAGCGGTGTGGAGTGCGCTAGTGCCTGAACTCAGGAGCACGACTGCTTAGTGAGTTGGGTGAGCACCGGGCCAGCCAGCCCTAGCATATGGGTAATGGGCGAGGTACAGTACGGAGGTTCGTAGGGTCGTAGACTCGTCAGCTCGTAGGCTCGTACCTGCACCACCACTCTCAGTCTTCAGATGTGATACTCGTGCAGGTGCCGGGCGAGTGCATATGGGATGGAGAGTGGCTGTCTCGTTGTGCTCGCCCGTCGAAATACTAGGGCTGACCACACTCTCCCCATCAAGTCCCATACATCGTTCCCCTGGCCTGGTAAAGAAGCAGGCCTGGAAATTCAGCAGGGCCCTCCCTAACGACCCTTGGCGTTGGGGGATATCCCTGGATCCCACGTTGTCATTGCTGGCTACTTTTACAATTTAGATGTAATTAGGGCTACGGCATGGCCTCCTAAACGTCGGATGTTTGCTCTCCTGATGACGAAAGGGCCCAAAGGCTCCTCTCGGGGAGGCACCTCCTCCTATTTGGCCCCTGCTAGTTCCGCCAGCTTGGTTTTGGCTTAAGAGACTGTGCCACCACTACCGTGAAGGTCATACGAAATGAAGCATACGAGCCACTTGGATCGCAATCCGCTCCTGTTGCTCTACATTGATAGCTGAATGACAGCGTACAGACTGTCACCCTTGAGTCTGAGTATGAATGCCGTCGCAATACTCTTCGAAAAGCACATTCTGAAATCCTCTGAGCCCAGTCGGCCACTTTGACATTATGGGCAATCTAGGGGCACAGGGCAGCACTGGAATGGTTTGCTAGGATAGCCCTGCACTGGGTACCGGGACCAGAGACACGGGAGCACCATAGAGTGAAGTTGTTTGGGGGGCTCGTCTTCTAACTTGGTCTGGTAAAGCGACCCCTGGAAGCGAAAAGCTTTGACAAGTCAAGTGACTTGAGCCTCGACCGCTCTCACATTTGCCGTATTCAGACTATCCAGCTAGTCAGGGGGAGGCAGAGCGGTACACCGCAGCGCGGAGGCAGCGCGGAGACTGCCATGAGCAGGTGAGGTCGCTATTGACTGCACTCGAATCCGACAGCGGGAAACCATGGACGTAAGTCAGACGGCCTGGCCGGGAACAGTATCAGGTGTAAGGAGTTGGGCGACGCTTTGATCAATACAGCTTGCGGGGTTCGCCAAGCAGAACATGGACTTCTTGCTCTGCGACGGCAGAGTAAGCCAGGTGAAAGTGGCCCAGAAGGAAGCATGTAAGCGCAAGCAGCTGTTGCTTCGAGTCAGCAGACCACTGTAAACCCGGACCCTGACGCTGACACGGAGACTGATGAGTGCCAACGCGGATTACACGACATGTCCTAATGCGACAACTCTCGCAACGTGAGTATCCAAGGGGAAGGGGTTTGCGAAGGGTGGGAGAGAACATGTGGCAATTGTAATAACGGTAGAGCGGTAGCAAAATGCCGTGATTGAGCGAAACAGGCTGTGAACTACTGGACCGCGTTTGCAAACAACCGTTGAACGAACCGTCTACCGCGGAATCGGGTCGCCTAGCAGGGATCGGAGAGATTCCGAGGCGCTGGGGAGACGTGGAGGGGCGCGGAGCTCGAGCTCGAGGGAGTTTCATGCTGAACAGAGGGGGTTGAACGGGGGATTAGACGAGAGTTGGATGTCAAACGCCACCAAAATGGCCTCATTTGGCTCGGGTAAGGTCCCAATTGGTGTAGCTCGCTCACTTAGGCCCCAGGCTATGAAAGAAATGACCATAGGTGTGGCTGTGATAAAGGGGCTGATTGGGCTCCTCTTCGACCCAGGTTCGCGTGTCTGGCTGGCCGCCATGTGGAGCCAGCCTTGAGAGCTGATCTCGCGGAACTCTTTCCAAGTGCCGTCGGGGAAAGAAGGTTCGGACGCTTTAGAGCCATAGGTGCTAGGCCAGAACTATGCCCCTCGTGGAAGGAGTTGGCGTGTACTCCCATGGAACCTCTGCGTTTGGGATTCTTGGTTGTTCGTCGTGGCCCTTCAAGTTCCAGTTGGCTTTGACTCACTGTCGAAGTCTCACAGCCGCTTCGAATTAGGCCACGGGTGTTGCGTAAGGCAGTCAGCCTCCACTATACATCGCGCTTTGCGCTATGAACTGCTTCACCGTCTACGCTCGCCCGTCGCCCGAAGTGCCAGCGACGTTGACATTACGAAGAGCGGTGAGACAGCAACTCGGTGAGGGCTGAGTTGAGCCTCGCAATTGCTTTCTTTCCAACTTTCCACTCTCTGGTCCGAAATCGCCCTGTGTCAGCGCCCTTCCCGGACGTTTCGCTGTGACATCACCCAATCATGAGCCTCTGACGATCTTCGTCGACACAACGACAGCTCCTAACCGCTCTACTGGGTACCAGGGGCCAGCACTACCAGGTCCACCTGACAGATTGCCCCTGGCGTGGATCAACATCAGGTCTATCGACTGGGCTGAAGAGGCTGTCTCAATCCAGGGGAACTTCGAGTTGGCTTCCGATGCGTCGAAAGCGTTGTGTATACATTAGACAGGGACAGGACTAATAATTATGCTCGTTATGCTCTGGCCCAGTAGCCTAGCTTTCGGCGATTCATGTCCACTAGAGCTCCCTGACAAAAGGGGAGCCTCGCTAAGCGAAGCTTCTTTGGCATGGGTTATGGAAGCATTCCGGACTCCCCACCATCCTGTAGCACCGTATTTGAGGAAAATGAGGATTTTCTAGCCTCAAATCGCTTCATACTGTCATGGGATCATACGATATGATCAGGAAGAGCGTGCGTCCGATTAGCTAGTTCTGTCTACAGATACAGCCCCTCCTGTCTCTCCATCTGTCTCTCCATCCACAGTCTGCCCTTCCTTGATCAAGGTGAAGTTCCAAGATTCCATTCCAAGTTTGCTGAATCGTGAATTTAAGCATGCATACGATTTGCGACTATAACATTTGTGGCTTGTAGCGCACTTTCAGGCATTGGCTTTAAGAGGGCAAGCCAAACTCAAACACCCGTATACTGCAAGTGCAGCAGAGTTTATCGTACATTGCAGCCTCCATCGTGGTGTAGCCTCATCACAGCCATCAATCAGTCTTCCATATGTTTCACAGCCACGAGTTCGTCTTACATTGGCTGGAGTGCAGCCAACGGGTCTACATCCTTGTGCGACGCTGGGTAGTATCTGCACTGGAAGTGCATCATGAACCCCTACTTGACTGCATTCTTGACCCTCGTTGCAGGAAGTGTTGCCTCACTACGGCTGAGGCGCTCGTCAATCTGCAACTGCCCGCTGCCGCCTTCGACTTGCAGCACGTTGGCGATCGATCGCAGATGGGCCCACTAGCATCATTGCCACAAATAACTCCTTGCGTTAAACCGTGCAGAAAGTACTAGACTGATGTAACCCTTCTGTACCTGACTGTTCCAGCGAATCCATGCAAATTTGAAGGGTCATGGAGCGGTGACGCCCTACTCTTGCCTTCCTATTACCAAATAGGAAGCTCTATCCTACATCACGATCACTTGCACTTGGGTGAATGGTCTTCAGAGCATTCGAGACAGAAATTTTCTTCTTGGCCGAATCTCTCCCACGGCCCAGTTTGCCCGCCAACACATCTTCGGCGACGTGTGTCATCTTTCCATCCGAAGAGCTCAAAGCCGTGTGGAAACGGTCAGCTTAGCCCACCTGAGTCACAAGGCTCTTGACGTGTGCCGCGATGCGACATGTCAGCCCTCACATGTCTAGGTTCTCCTAGGGGAATGAGAGTCAGGATCTTAATTCATTTTTCAGTACTGTACTGCCAGCCACCAATGACAACTAGCCCAGGTAGGATATTACACGAATTACCCACTCATAAGAGATGTAATACTACACAAGTCCGTACGGAAACAAGGGAAGAAAATGATTAGTCGCACAACATGCCCGCAACATATAGTGAGGTCTTTGGCCAGCTTGCGGAGGGGTCCATATAAGCACTCGCTTGCATTCACTCCTACTTCACTTTGTTCGTGATAGTTTCTTCTTCGTTTGACGGCCTACACTTTGTGAGTGGGATACGAGTATGTGAGCTTAGTGGTCTAATTGATATAGAGTTGCTCGATAAACCACGAGTGCTTCTCCAATTCTGTAAAAAAATATGACGGTGCAGTGCATTGTTCACATGTTGCCAAGTTAAGCAACCATCTATTCTCGTGTACTAGATTCATTCATAATTGTCTGGTCACTAGATCAAATTGAATTAACTCACAGTATCGCTTCTCTAGGAAGGGCAACCTACTGGAACCCCCTTTTCGAGCACGATCACATGACGTGGGCATTGATGTCTGAGGCATGTAGCGGTGAAAGGTTTATCCGCTGCCGATATAGCGATCGCGAGCGCGGGGCACCATTAACGCTATCAACACTGCACTATAGAGAACATCTTTTATTGTGAGAATTATTCTCTTCTGAAAGAAGTGCACCTCTTCGCTACAAGTGTTGTGAGACACCGCTTTTGTATCTAACATAAAAATCCCTGCAGCATATAATTATGGCAGGCAAGAAAGCGGCGGGCGAAAACTCCAAAAAGGCCGCGGGCAATGCGAAGAAAGCTGAGGTAGCGGCGCAGAAATCAGCGGTTGATTCCCAAAAGAAAGCTGCCGCTGAAGATGAGGAGTGGGGGAAAGGAGCAAAGAATAATGCCAAAAAGTGAGTTTGTGGGAGTCTATATTTGGACTGTTGAGCCTGGTGCATCCGGTGTGACCTAGAGATACTAATGGTCTTGCAAAAGGGAAGCAGAAGCAGCCAAGAAAGCCGATCAAGCACGAAAGAAGGCCGAGAAAGATGCGCTCCTGGCAGAGGAAGAAAAGGATGCTAGAGCCGCTCCTAAAAACTCGAAGCAAGCTGTCAAGAAATCAAAAGGTCTCGACTTATCACAGCTCGACGCCGATGCAGGTTCTTCGAGAAAGACACCAGCTCTCAACGCGACTGGTATCGATAATGCTTTGGACGCGCTCTCCTTGACCTCGGACTCTACATCCTCAAAGATCGACAAACATCCCGAGAGACGGTTCAAGGCTGCTTACGCAGCATTTGAGGAAAGGAGACTGAAAGAAATGGATGTGGATGGAAGTGGACAAGGTCTAAGGCAACAGCAGAAGAAAGACAAGATTCGAAAAGAATTCGAGAAGAGTGAAGAGAACCCTTTCAACCAAGTCTCGGCGCGGTATGACGCTAGTAAAGAGGAGCTCAAGGAGCTCAAGGAAAAGGAAAAGAGCAAGATTGAAACCAGGTTAGGAGAGAAATGAACGGCTCGCTCGGGGTTGAAATACAGAACAAGCGCGCAAACGACGCAAGTGCATAGCAGATGAAGCTCATGGGTAATGAATGATATGCGAATAGAACGAGCAGGGAGGAGTAGCAAGAAGCTTCCCGCTCATTAAATATAGACTTTTTGCCCACTCAATAGATTGAATCCTTAAAGACTGGGTGTGATAATGTTGAGTTCAGCCAGGAATTGTCGTCGGTGTGTTGGGCTGCCAGCATCGGCATCCCGAGACACGGAGGTATAAATGGTCTCCGACAATAATCAAACTACCCTACCACTGCGGCAAGTCAACCCTGAACTTCTACAACATCTCAGGAAGATGGCGCCGCCACGATTGTCTACGCTCTCCGCTGTGCGGAAGCAGCACCTCCTTGTAGAGTTGTACGTGAAATAGGATCTCGAACGCCTCGTGGATGGCTAGACTAACTCGATAATAGCTCCAGTCTCAAGTACGCCTGCCCCTACGGCGTATTCATGAGTCTTACTCCTGGTGATCCAATGCTCTGGTCTGGTGTAATGTTCATTCGTAAAGGTACCCAGATAATGCATTGAGCTTCTTTGCAATGTGCCAGCTTACTGACGAACTCACAGGACCATACGCCCCTTCGATACTGCGATTTCAAATATCCTTCCCGCCTACCTATCCCTCCCTACCACCCTTAGTGACCTTCTCAACCGATATATTCCATCCTCTGATCACACCATTGACCACTTATATGTATACTACGGACATCCAAGACACGGGCACTGTCTCTGCGACAGACGAAGAACGTCTACCTCCCGGCGGATTCTCACTGCGGCATGGCTTCCCAGACTGGTTCGGACGCGCCAGCAGAAGATCTGCCGAACGTGCAAGAGGCAATAATATTCAGACGCCAGTACGGGGAGCATCTGGCGTTGACAGCCCGGCCTCAGCAAGTAGCGCGAGTCCGACCCCTGGGCCGAATTCAGGTGGGAGCAATAGCAGTAATGTGACTGTAAGAAAGAACGACTACACTTCATATGATGTTCTACGGTACATACGGAGCGCATTTGATGACGAGACTGTATTGAATAATGTCCCGCTTGAGGCTGCTGGCAACCCGGGTGCGTGGCACGCGTGGAGGACGCATCAGATAAAGTCAGGGAACATCAATCCTGCTTGGCATGATGGTCTGGACGACAATGCAGTGGCCCCAGACAAATCTGATGCTATGGCCGCCAGACGACCTGGAGAATGGAACTGGGATGGTGTCTGGGAGGATCGGGTCAAGAAAGGCATCGATGCCAGTGTCTCTGAGGCAATGCTATACGGAAACTCGCCTGGCGACGATTTGATTCGCTTCTTAAATATGGACGGCGAGCAGATCGAGACAATTAAGGAGAATCTTCGAAGGAGCCTGGAGGTTATAGATTCGCAACGAAGAGGGATTGTCTAGATTCAAGAGAGCTAGTTTCAGCCCACTTCAAGATCTCTCCTACAGGACACAACAGCCAGAAAATATTCCGTGAACCTTCTTGCGATAGGCTATCGCAGCCTTCCACCTATAGAAGCGTCAAGTCTAGTGGGAAATGAAGAGGGAAGAAGTCTCAATTTGCTATCGATCAACAACCCTCTAAGCATTATTGATGCAGACTATGTAGCCCTCCAAGCATGTCTGAGAGATAGAAGTCGTTCGGAAGTCTGATTGCAGTGTGCATGCAACTACCTCTTCATCTGTCTATATCGCTCTTTCCAGATGTGTCCGCAGCTTAATACGACATTTGCTACCATGCCCATCCCGTCTTCCAACAAAATATCAACGCACATCAATTCTATTCTAGCATGTCAACATTACTCCGTTTTGGCAATGAGTAGCAGTTACCAACATCCTGCGATTGGTGCACTTATCATCATACCGATTGTTATTGCAGCATCCGCAGCATTCATCGCCCTCAAAACTTCCCGCGGTGCCAAATTCGCTGCGGAACGTTGCCGTCGAATCTGGTACCAAAGGCCTCTCTGGTCTAAACAGCCTGTCACGCGCAGAAAGCAGAAACGGTCGTCACTAGCATCAACCCAGATATTCGCAGACTCTTGGTGCGATCTTGAAAGTCTAGACGGCGCGTCTGGATCAATCAAAGGGTACAGCACATTCGTCGGGCAGTCCCCTACGCATACCTTCCCCAGCAACGGAGACGAGTGTGGAATCTTTGATACCCCACGCTTAATATGGCATCCCACCCGCTCCAATCGTCTGATATGGAGTTTCACAAACGCGAGATCGTCAAACCACAACCACTTCGAATTATCAAGCGTAGCAAGACCGTCTCTGGTATGTTGTGCCGTACCATTTCTCCCTGGTGCATGGATTTGTAGAAGCTTTGTAGAAGCTCTACAGCACAGTCGCATACCCGCCAGCGAGCTCTGGCATACATTGAATCATCCTAGCTATGCTAACTTTCTAACCGTATGTAGGCAGCTCAACGTCCGGAGAAAGCCTCTGCGGAGGCCGTAGCCCCTCTGGCTCCTCACAACAAAGCCGGGGAAGTCCACCGCCCTTATTCGACAGGCCTTTGACTACTCCTAGACTTCGAAAAGCAAGGGGTAGTGTGCTAGTTGGGAGTTTTGATGATCCATCCGCATCTCATATCGAAAGCACTACCTCAGAACTATCCAAGATGCAAGCTGGTCAGTTATTTCCCAAGGTCCATAGTCTTCCGAATCTGCTTGGTCCGAATAGTCATTGGGGTAATCAGCTAAATATCATCTAGAAAATTTGGCCAGAGAACACGATCCCGATATTACCCCAAAGGCACGAAAACAGGTACCGAGGACTATGAGTGCTGGAACATTTCTTAGAGTAAGCTCCCACATGCTCTTGTCCTGACGATGCTCGAAAGACTTCATGACCTGATATTGACTTCCCGATTGAAGACTGAATTCCATCGTGGAAGCAACGATATCGGCAGATACTCCGTCAGGGGTACTCGAGGCTCGGCTACTTCTTCTGATCTTGAGTTTATGCAGCAATATCCCGATCTTCCAAGAAAGTCAGACGGATCCCCCAGAATACCAGAGAGGCGATTCTCAAAATCGAAAAGTTTTATTATGCGTGCCATTGGTGGCCGAAGCAGTAACACAGAGAGGGCCGAACGCATACGCAAAGTCGACACTTCATCGAGGAGTACACTCATTCGTCGTCTTTCACGTGGCAAGGGCCGACCTGACACACCTTATAATTGGGACGCCCCAGACCTTGAGAGCGACCTGTCCAGCTCTGCTGGCTCTTTCAAACCGGCTAGGCTTGGCATTGTAGATGCTGGTGCTGCTTCAGGACCAACTTCGTCGTATTGTGAATCAACAAATATCTATTCTATGTCAGATAACATACCGCTTCTTCCTTCTGCCAAGAACGTGCTTCTCTCTCCCAGAATTAGTGTCACGCCAGAAGTCCCAAGCGTCGATGCTAGCAGCTGCGCTTTATGGGTAGCAATAACTGTTTACGGGGCTCTGTACGATATCGAGAACAAGCAAGCTGTTGAAGTACCCAGGAGGTCTCCGGGGTCTATGTATGATCAGGTCTCAGAAGGTACAGTCCCTTTCCCCTTCAGGTAATCCAAAGTCTGACTAGGCCTATATCAAATGCTGCCTGTGACTGTAAAATTCAACTAACAGTATTGCAGACACCTCGCGGTACGGCTTTCTGCATTCTGTGCGGATCGATATCCTTCCATTGGAGAATTGCTGTATTGCAGAAATAGTTGGAGATTTGCAGAATCTCAATCCAATGACGGCCGGCGAAACCCACCTGATCCTGGCGAAAGTCAACCTGAGTAGAACGATGTTCCCCTTGCATATGATGGAGTCTTCCGACGACTTAATGGCACATTTAGAGAACGACCTGGGGCATGCATTATCTCCATACCTCAGAATACGACTCACTTACCAACATTCTGCCTTTTATGATTATGGAAAACACCCGATGCCGACAGATGGAGTGAGTCTTCACACGACAACTTTGCAGACTGATGCGAGTGCCATCATCAGGTAAAGTCCTATCTCAAATGCTATTGTAATCCCACCTATTAGAGTGAAACTGACATAGTACCGCAAAAGGAGACATAATTCGTTATCAGCGTGGTCCCCTCGCGTCTTGCAAGCACGTAAATCTCCGCTGGCTGGGAATCCTCTCGTGAAGATCATCGATGAACATTGGCCGCTAGGAAAAGCGAAAGAAGTAATAGATGCCCTGTTTGGTGAGCATCAGCATAACTATATAGCTACAAGACCTAGAGAAAGCGAAGGTTCGAGCGAGGAAAGCGTCAGGCCATTTAGCAGTGTCATATCCCCAATGACGACCTCCACAGTTTCGACGTCTCTTGTCAACGCCCTTCCAAGGGCTATTCCAACATCCTCTTACCGGTCAAGCATCACAGCAGTCCCGCCCTTTCCTCGACATCCTTCACCATCAGAGAGAGATGATCCAGACGATGGTGACCCAGCTCGAAAGATCTGGATCGAGATGCGCCAAAGCTCCCGAGCCCACAATATTCGTCGTTCTCGTCATAACCGAAGCAGCATCAGCGCAGATCAATTTTCCAGCGTAGAAGAATATTGTGGCCCAACCCGAAAGGGTTCGTCGGACGCCACCTCGTCAAGCCTAGATGGCAACCGTCGTAGTGAGAGTGCTATAGGATCGTACAACTGGAAAAAACAGGATGAGGACATCGAGTACGAGAGAAACAAAATCAAAGAGACAGCGTTGAAGAATAAGAGAAGCATGGGTGCTGACTCTCTGCGAAGTATTGCTCCAAGTGTCATGACAAGTACGACCAAAATGAAAGGAGGAACAATTGGCGGTCTTGGTCTAGGAGTAGGCAAATTAACATGGAACTGGGGACCACCGTGGTGGTAAGTGGAAGAACGATATATAAATAGAGGATCAGAGGTATGGCTAGTCATTGTTATTATGGTTATTTGTAATTGAAATTTCCCTTTCTACCGAGGGGAAGTTGACAGTATACATGATAGCATCACTCGAGCGTTCGCATATCATATGGATATTCAAGATGTACAAGTACATCACTCTGTGTTTTGCCAGAAGACTCGGCGAGTGACAGACGCCGGGGGCTATCACGTGAAAATGCGAAGTTCAGGGCAACCTTTTCTATATATTGATGTGTACCGGCTGTATGGCTTATGGCGCGATGCTTCCAGCTGGCAAGGCGGTTTCTCTTGTATATGTCCTATGCAGCGAATTAGTTTTGCACTATCCAGCTATGTCCAAGCAGCTCCAACTAAGCCTACATGAAGGGCGGAGAAGTAGTGGGGCCTAAAAAGGCGTCGGCGTCTACGCCCTTCCTGTCAAAAGCATACCAAACGGTCCGCGATTACATTATACACATCGCTTTCATGTAATCCTATAAGTCTAAAGTTTGGATCTTCGCACCCTACATGATCCAAACTCATACAGAATTATTTGCGATTACAGTGCATCCATTGTCTCACGTTCAAAATCCGTGCTAGGGAAAGTTTGAGCCCAACACTCCGTACAAAGGAAGCGGGATTCCATAATTTCTATAACTCCAACCACATTCGGTTTTGAACAGTCCTAGTTGAAAACTTTAAGAAGAAGTTCTCCCTAAATCTTATCCTCATTCCAACCGGGCAAAGAACTTTTACTCGCTACGCGAATTATCGTCTGGATAATTATCGAAAGAATGGCGAAACCACTTCAACCCACAGGATCAGGACCTTGTGTTTACAATGGGAATTGCCACTGTGGAGCCGTCAAGTTCACATTCCAGGCGCCGGAGGATAATACAGTGACTGAATGCAACTGTAGCTTCTGTTTTAAGGCAGGGTACAAGTTCTTGACTCCTGAGTCCGGATCTTTGACGTTCACACGAGGTGAAGAGTCTCTGAAAGACTACATCTTTGGGGCAAAGAAATATACTCATCGTGTATGCTCCCCTGCGCTGTCCATGAAGTAGCGGGCTTACGAAGACAGTTTTGCCCCAATTGTGGCACCCACATAGTAGAGAAGAAAATCAATGATCCCTCGGATGAAGGTGTTTCAATCAATGTGAGTATTATTCCACAGCTTTACATTCTCCATCTCAAAGTCGGTTCAGGCTAGGGCATTGAACGATGTTGATATCTGGGCTCTACCTATTAAAAAGTAAGCTTATTCCTACTTGATCCTTCGGTGATATCTGCTTAGTTAATATGCTAGAATCGATGGCAAAGCATACCAGCCGAGCTATGAGCCGCCTCCTTTTACAGGCTCTGAACCTGTCGCAGATTTTGAAAATAGCAAGACTTACACAGGTAGCTGCCATTGTGGTAATGTGACAATGGCCCTGAAAACA
Organism: Proliferodiscus dingleyae; assembly: GCA_003988795.1. Lineage (NCBI taxonomy): Eukaryota > Fungi > Ascomycota > Leotiomycetes > Helotiales > Lachnaceae > Proliferodiscus > Proliferodiscus dingleyae. The sequence goes on from QYAK01000047.1 coordinate 22,240, forward strand.
TCTGGACCTCTGTCGTGCGGTCACGAAGAAGTTCAAAATTGCAATTGTAGCATTTGCATGCGTGTATGTTACCACAATGCTGTGCCACACATGTGTGCTCTATATCATTGACCCTGATCAGAACGGCACCATTCTCACCTACCCGAAAGCAACTCAGGTCTCCACCGTCACTAAAGAAGCGCCGCATATCTACATGTTCGGCCGTAGATTCCAAGAACATACTTTTTGTGGCACATGTGGTGTTAGCGTCTGGGTGAAGAGAGTCCCCGGATTACCTGGCAATACTGAGAGGTGGGATGCGGGTTTGCCCGTTAACCTAAGGTGTTTCGAGGATGTGGAGTGGAGCGATATTGAGGTCAAGAAGGGCTATTGGAAGGATGTGGGGATTGATTATACTGTTCCTATCTAGCTGAATCATGACGTCCAAAGTCAGTCAAAAACATATCCGATATGTACCTGTCAGCCTGCACAGCCACCCTGATACCCGCAATTCTCTGTATTAGGGTTCGGCGTCTCCGAATACTACATCCTACTGTATTTACTATATACTCATCTCTAGCCTCCTTCCAGAGGTCAGGCGATCCTGCATTCCTGATCGACCTCACGTTTGACAGTACCTCTCTTTGGGCTAGCAAGTATGTTACAAATGCTACTGTCCTATGAAGTAGTGCATACTTGGGTGCGATCTTCCAATGTCTAGTTAACAGTGAACTTACTCGAACACACAAGATATTCGGTGTAACATGAACTTGAGATATTCTAATCATCATCAACTTCACCTCTTCTGTGACGGGGAGGAAGGAGATGCAGCATTAGTTTGACAACCTTGGACACCGTACACCAGCCACCAGTCTTTTTTATCTGGCAAGGGACTACCTAGTAGTCATCGTAATACATAAGTACTTAGTATGGGATTCTGGCACCAATTGTGATACTATGGACCTGCTCACTTGCAAGTCTGAATATGAGAATCCGTATCTCACCGTATGACTCACACGGCAAATCGCATTGCATTTAATATCGAATCAACAGCGAAAGATTCAAAATGGGCTAAAAGGGGACGAAAGAGGGACGAAGATTGATAGATACAGAAAAAAATCCTGCTGTGTTATCTTGGATATATGGCAGTTGTCATAATTTTTTACGTATATTCTTTCTGGCCTCCTTCACAGACGTGCTGCCAACGCCATTGAGTCACTCCACCGCTGGACATCTCCATGACTCCGGTAAAATAGCCTTCCGGGAAGCGAGTGGGGTTGATTTGCGGAGAGAGACTAACACAAGGACTAGACAACAAAGAATAAAGATAGAGAGTTGCACTTCTAGGTCAAGCAACCGCAATAGAGGTGTCTATAGAAGAACGATCTCAAGTGTGTCACATCCAGATGGCGCGTGTGACAATTAGAGATTTGGGTTACAACCCAGGCCAGCTCCCAGCTGGCCCAAGAAATTCGATCCTTGACGTGAACGGTCAGTATCAACCAAAACCAGTCTTTGAAGCAATTACTAAACGAGCATAGGAGTTCAAGTTGGCCAAGTGACGATTGGCGAAGATGGTGAGGACGTACGCAAAGGTGTCACGATCATCTTTCCTCGCCACCCTGATGACATTTCAACGCCATGTTATGCAGGAATGCATGTACTGAACGGCAACGGAGAAGTCAGTGGCTCATACCAGATTAAAGACTGGGGGTATACAAACACTGTTCGTGTTCCTATCTATTAATTGGCCCTTGTGGTCGGCTACGGATTTATTAAAAATCTTTGTAATAGCCTCTCGCGTTGACCAACTCTATCTCCTTTGGCATCGTCTTTCATAGCATCTGGCAGTGGACGCTCCAGACGGCTCGCCAGAAAGGCAAGAGCCTTGACGAAATCAGCCATGCATATGGTACTCCAATTGTTGGGGAGACCGCAGACTGGATACTTAATGATGTTCACAACTCGGCACTTACGGAAGAGAACGTCATGGATGCCTTCAAAGCTGCCATGACTCAAACAGAGGTTTTGGAAGGCCAGCATGGTGGAGGAGCGGGTATGACTTGCCACATGTTTCCTGGCGGTACGGGGACTAGCTCGCGGATTGTAAAGGGCGGCAAGGAAGATGGTAGAGAGTATACTGTGGGAGTAATTGTGCAGACTAATTATGGACACAACTATGACTTACAAATTGGCGGTGTACCCATTGGCAAGTTATTGTTGAAGGAACAGAAAGAGACAGGGCAGAGCAAGCTACCTTTGGGCAAAGCAGACGAAGGGAGCATCGTCATCTATCTGATGTGAGTTCTCTTGATTTCACCCGGTATATCCAAGCTGATGAATTGAAGCACTGACGCGCCAATGCTGCCTCACCAACTCAATCGCCTTGCCAAGCATGCTGCGGTAGGTCTTGCTCAAGTTGGTGGCCATGGAGTCGGTCGCAACTATTCCGGGGATATAATTCTTGCTCTTTCTACAGCAAACAGGCCCGATGAGCTTGTATCAACGCCTCAAGTAAGGGGGGTAGGTCCGGTTGAGGTTAATCGTATTGAAATTATCAAAAACGAGAGCGTGGACGCCATGTTTAGAGCCGCCTCAGAGGCTACTGAGGAAGCGATTTTAAATTCAATTATCGCTGGAAGAGCGGGCAGGACTGGGTATAAAGGGTTTCAGCTACCTGGACTACCTATTGACAGAGTACGGGAGTTGTTAGCAAAGCACCGCGTTCAAGTCTGAGGCATCAATCGGCTTCACTTTCATTCAGGCCTAGAGCCCCTACCACACTCATTACACTGAACTAGAGAATATAAAATGGAATTATTCTATCACAGGCCAATAACCTGAGACCTCTCCTCAACTAATAGGAACAATTACCGCGTATTCAACACGCCAGCGAGCTCCTTCGTCTCTCCCGCTCAATATTTTCTAGCGAGCTATTGTACTCACCAAGGGGCTGCCGCTGTCTAGACTAGCAGAGTCTCGCACGTAGAGCTCCCTGGGGATTTATGGATTTGGACATATCTAAGAATAGGCATGGAGGACGATTTTCACGTGGTCGTGGGTGGTGACCCACTTTCACATGCCACAAAGTTCACCTGGAAACGAACAAGACTGTCTTAAATCCCATTCCTCAACCCTTTTGATCTTCTTGTGATTGTATAGATATTTTCTGTTTCCGTTTCCTCTTGTTCCAGTCCCGTTGTTGCTGCCTATTCTTCTGGCAATTTTTACTTCGCTCTGGCTAGATGCTGCTTCACTAATCTTCTTTCAACTCTAATTAATTTTTCACAAGAGCCTTGATCTGTAAATCTCTTGACCCCGCTGTGGTCTCTTTGAAGCTTTCAGTTGACGAAGACTGCTATTTGGTTGCAGATTTCCCATCCTTTGAATGAGCGCTTGCGAATTTTCGTTGCCAGCTATGACTCAATTTCAAGAATCAACCTTCCCTAGAGATAGATCTATCTCGCCAGCGTTTACACGACTGAGTCTCAGGCCTAAAGAATCATTGCTATTCTCGATTCTTCCGTCTGTAGCTCAGAATAGGCTACCAAGATGGCCCTCCATTCGCAGATCCCTTAGTATTTCAGGGCTAGCAGGACGGAGGAAGTCCCACAACTTGGACGGGAATTCAGCATGCGAAACACATGCTTCCTATGCGGGCTACAAATCTACTATGGTATTGAGTGATTCTGCTGCGATGGACGACGACAGTTCCACAGAATACAGTGTTGAGAGTACTCTCACTTGCGAAGATCGTCCCCAGCAAAGCATTTTGGAGCCCAGACGAATGGAGCTGACCGAGTTCGCCACCGGCATCGAATGGAAATTTGCGAATCAAGGTAAACCAGTCCCTATGTCAAGGATAAAGTAATATAGTTTGATGACTGGCAACAGGGCTCAGCCTCTTGAGTCTCGCAGTCCAGGAAGCTTCTGTCATCGCTCGCGATTACTCATGTGGAAACACAGGATTTGCGCGACAGTTGTATATCCACGCTCTTACATATCTCCTTCGAGCTCTCCCCGCAGACCTGACAACAGAAGAACGATTCAGCGTACGGGGAGCATTGCCACCTGGTGTCGTCGAGCCTCTGCGCCAGGAGAGTCTGTCTGAGTACAATAAATCGCCCGCCCTACCTGATAGTCACCATCCCTCCGTTCTTCATCGAATACTGGCATCTACAATCATACAGCTGTTTATATTTTTCCAGTTCATCCTCCCATACTTGAAATACTTACTTCAGACAGCGTACCAATTCGAGCGCAAGAATAAGATATCAGAGAAGGTCTTTAGTCAAAGTATCGAGACAGTGGATGCCATAGGAAAACAAGGATTGAGTTTAACAGGAGCGATATGTGAAATAGGGGATGGAAAGGCGGGGCAGTTAATTACTGCGGCGGCGACATGGTTTGTGGAGGGTGTTACAGGAGGTATTCATGAGGGTGTTGGTAAAGGAATGACTATTATGGGAGCCAGAAGTTCATTTACCGTCGAGAGCAACAGATTAGAAAAAATGGGATGACTTATGAGGGATGATGAGGGAGGAAGGATAATGGCCTGTCTCTGAATTCAATACCCTGCATTTGAGGCATTTTGTGATTATTGGAACTGGGATAGGCATATGCTATAGACTTGGACATTATTTAAACAATAACTGATTTGATTTTTTAAGCCACATGTCTGTAAGATCTTGGAAGAACAGAGCTAGGGGGTTCTTGCGGAAAAGGGGGGACCACATCACGTGCCTACGTAAATTAATCCGAAGTCTGATAAGGTTAGCGTCTAAATTTCTAGAAATCTAGAAAAAGTTGAACTTTACTGTCAGCTAATTCCACATTGCCCCGTTGACCACGGCAGCGTTTCGAATTGCCACCTACGCTCATTATAAATCGAATTCTTCTCTTTCAATTATCATTGTGAATCCTTCTATTAATTGGAGCCTAGTTGCTCTACTTCGAAGATGTTCAACGCTTCCAGAAGAGGTTCTACCTCGATATTTAGAGTCGTCCGCGCCAAAGCACCGTCAATTCGAACTCTATCGGTTCGACCGTCCCTTGTTCCTTGCTCTTTACGAACATCAGTCAAGCCTGCGCTTGAAGTAAGATGGCTGCATGTCGTCTCGCAATTAAAGAGCCAAGCTGTAGCGGATGCTGTGTATGACAGGAAGGATTATCAGAAGGAGTTACCATCTATCACAAAGTTTCAGGAACTCGTCGACCATGACTTGGTTCATCCCAATGTTGTGGATGCTATTACAAAAGGGATGGGCCACACAGATATGACTGATGTGCAGAGGGAGACCATCAACCAAGGATTGCAGGGAGCCGATATGTAAGTTCACAACCGCAGTTTGAGACAGGTACCAGTCCTCACCCTTAGCAGTATCGCACAAGCGCGTACAGGTACTGGAAAAACGATCGGTTTCCTAGTACCCGTCATCCAACGAATTCTTCAAGATGAACCCGACCTTGCTGTCCGACGGAGACATTCGAGAGCCAGTGGGTCCCACATCCGAGCCATCATCATCTCACCTACTCGTGAGCTTGCGGAACAGATTGCTACGGAGGCAGCGAAGCTCACGAATAGCACTGACCTCATCGTCCAAGTCGCAGTTGGGGGAAATAGTAAGCGGTTCATGTTGCAGAAAACCCGCAGAGAAGGATGCCATATACTTGTTGGTACACCTGGTCGATTACGTGACCTGTTGTCAGATGAGTTTAGTGGAGTTTCTGCGCCAAACCTGAAGGCTTTGGTCTTGGATGAGGCAGACAGACTCTTAGATCAGGGATTCTCAGCAGAAGTGGACGATATCATCAACTTATTGCCCGATCGCCGAGAAGTTGACCGTCAAACCTTGCTATACTCCGCCACAGTTCCACGAGAAGTCATGCACCTTGTTCGAAGAACCCTTAAACCGGATTTTCATTTTGTACAGACGGTGAAGGAGGGCGAAGTACCTACGGTTCAGAAGGTGCCACAGAAGATCGTCACGACGCCTGGTATTGAGAACCACATGCCAGTCCTGTTTGAGTTGTGTAAGCGCGAAATCGACAAGCACCAAAGAGGTGAAGGAAAACCATTCAAAGCCATTGTTTACTTTCAGTCAACGATGAACGTTCAGCTGTCTTTCCAGTTATTCGACAATTTGGTTGAAGGTGGCGGCCGGTATGGGAGAAGCGCCTTGTATCCAGCGTTTCTTGGGGAAATCAGTTCTCAATTAACCCAGGAACAACGTACCCGCGTCACAGAGCAGTTTCGAAGAGCTGAGTCTGCCATTCTATTCTCAACCGATGTCACCGCGAGAGGAATGGATTTTCCGAATGTCACACACGTAATTCAAGTCGGCTTACCCAACAACCGCGAACAATACATCCACCGGATTGGCAGGACTGGACGCGCAGGCAAAGAGGGAATAGGCTATCTTATTATCTACGACGGGCAGTTATCCGAAGGTCGGCAGATGTTCCGCGGCCTTCCCATCACACCGGATAAGACATTCGAAACCGCGACAGTCGACATGACACAAGATGCTCAGTTAACTGCCTCTGCTGCTTCGATTCTTACCAAAATTGGAGAGGCGACAAGAGGGTTGAGCCGGCGATCGAAGGCTGCAGCTTACCAAGCCGCGGTTAGCCAAAGAGCTAGGGGATTAGATATCGAGGCTTTAAATCAGTGGATGAAATTTGGCTTGGGTCTGGAAGAGCCGCCTGCCACTCCTACGAGCTTAGGTCAAAGAATGGGACTGACCCGTGGGAGTGGTGACAGGGGTAGATCTGGCGAAGCTGGTGATTTTGGCAGACTGGAGAGAGACTTTCACGGTAGTAAAGGCTCCCGGGACCGAGCATACGGTGGCAACCGCGGAGGTAGGGACCGCTTTGGTGGAGGACGCGGAGGCTTTGGTAGGGAACGAGGGAGAGACGAGTACCGCAGCGGCAGACGGGACCAGAGACAAGACGAATATTCTTTCTAAGCTCATAAAAGTGGGATCAGTGGGATTTAATGATGTATTTTACACGGTCTAGGCAAAGGCCGCACTATGTTATTGTATAGAACGGAAGAGGCTTGTATGAGTAGTCAGATGGTGGCGTTCAAGGAGCCTCTCCGGCCTTGCTCTGGTCCCCTGGATACATCATTACAGACTGATGTCAGGCGTTTTGCGGATTCTTGTCTATGAAACTATCTATAGGCCAGGACAATACAACTCTACTTCATTTACATCCTTAGATCATTTGTCATGTACTGCGTGCAGCGGAGATTGAGCCTCGTCATTGAACTTGGACCAAAAGGTCTGCTTCCAGTTGTTGTTCCAGGTCCCAGGAACAGGGACAAATGGGCACTACACTTTCCGGCTCAATGTTTAGCTCGTGTATCTACATTCTAAGCCGCGCTCCTGACTCCAGGATCCTCGGCGGCAATGTTCTTCCGTTTGGCACTAGGGTTTTATCCAATTTATCCGCCCATGTACTTCGCATCCTCGTCGGACGTCGTTCTTGGGATTTGAAATGGAGTAAAGTTGTTCCCTACCCCACCGTCAGTGCAATTGCATTTGCTGTGGCGATTTGGCGGGGAGGAAATCCTGCCCGGGGTTCGAAATGTCTACCCCTCAAGCTGGTCCAAAAAAGGACATACGAAGCCACAATATGGGGACGCAATTTCTGTTTACCCGGCAAGTGCAAAGAAAATGTCAAGACGATCATTACATAGAGACGGGGATCAAGATGCAGGGTCCAGAAGTTACTTCGGCCTGCCGGATCATTTTTGTGTGAAGGTTATATATTGCTTTGACTTCATCTATTTTGTGTTTGTCTTCTCAGAAGTGGCAAAGTTAATTAGTTGTTTACTTTGAATAATACACTTGAAAATGCATTTCCAGCTTCCTTTAATAGCAGCCTTTGCAGCTCTTCCTCTAGCATCGGCACAGCTCAATCAATTAGCTAAGAAAGCTGGAAAGCTCTATTTCGGTACGGCCACCGACAATGGGGAACTCAATAACACACAATATTTCAATATCCTAAGCAACACAAAGGAATTTGGGCAGTTGACTCCTGCTAATGGAATGAAGGTAAACCTCTCGTCCCAGATACAGAAATGAATGAAAGGCTAACAACGGGGAAACCAGTGGTTTGCGGTTGAGCCCGAACAAGGTGTCTTCAACTACAGCGACGGCTCTGTTGTTGCTGACCTGGCCACCAAGAACCGTCAAATACTCCGCTGTCATAATCTTGTCTGGCATAGCCAGCTCGCACCATGGGTGGACTCGACCACTTGGACAAAGGAGACTCTCACAAAAGCCCTCATACAACACGTAACTCACGAAGCACGACACTGGGCCGGTCAGTGTTACGCCTGGGATGTCCTCAACGAAGCCCTTAATGACGACGGCACTTACAGAAACGACACTTTCTTGTCTGTGCTGGGACCAGATTATATCAAGATTGCTTTCCGCGCAGCGGCTGCAGCTGACCCGTGGGCGAAGCTCTACTATAATGATTACAACATTGAGTCTCCAAACAACAAATCTGCTTCCGTGCGTGAAAACATTGTCAAATTTCTCCAGGATGACGGGATCAGAATCGACGGTGTAGGATTGCAGAGTCATTTCACAACAGGCAACTCCCCAACTATCGATCAGCAGATATCGACAATGGAGAGCTATACTGATCTAGACCTCGACGTGGCAATCACAGAGCTTGATGTCAAGACGCAGTTGCCGGATACTCCTGAGAAGTTGCAACTGCAGAAGCAGGCATATTCGGCTGCGGTGGGAGCTTGTATGCAGGTGGATAGGTGTGTTGGCATAACAGTGTGGGATTTTTATGACCCCGTAAGTTCTGCTTTCTCAAGCCTGAGTTGAGGATCCGGACTGTCGCTGACAACATTAAAATAGTTCTCGTGGGTTCCGAGTACGTTTGCTGGCTATGGTGATGCCGATCTATATTTCTCGAACTTCACGAAGCATCCAGCGTATTCTGGTGTGGTGGACGCGATAAAGAATGGCACTGGTCATAGAAGACGGGAGCTTGGCTGGGAGGCATGAGATTTGAGACAAAATATCTATATTTACTAAATTCTAATGCATGCTTTTTGCTACACTAAACAAATTCCCTTGAATATACCAAGCTTGCGCCTCAGACTACTCGAACGCCATTAGTGCCTGGTATCGTCAATTCATTACAATATTTGTCATGAATTTCGTGACCGTATGGAAGGAAAGAAAGGAGTCTCCGAATGTGCTCAAGATTCATGCCTCACCTATATAGATCGGCCCATATGTTATACCATTGTATATTTCATACTCGCGCGTGAGGGCCCATGTGTGAACGAACGTCCCACACAAGGAGGCGCTCATCCCATGCAACGCTAGCACACCAGCCTTCAGATCCGAAGAGGCACCAGTCAACACCAGTGCAAAACTCGGTGTGGCGGTCCATGCGACCAATTTGTTTGCCACCCGCACCGGCTGCAGCCATGCCAGGATGAGTGCCTTGCGAAGTTGTGGAACCGTCAGTCCAGACTCGACAGCTCATGTCGTAGCTAGCGCTCAACAATACATCGCTCAGATGAGGAGACCATGCTAATTTTCTAATTGCATATTCGTGACCTCGCAACATCGTAAGAGGACCGTTCTTGGGGTTTCGAATGTCGAAAGTCCGGATAATTTGGTCCACGCCCGCAGTGGCCACGATTGTATCCCGATATTTGTTCCAGTCGTGCGTCAGAGCTTCCGATGGAGGCATTGTAGGGCTCAGGTTATTCATGGGGGCACCCATAATTGGCGCAGGCCCGTGAATGGGTACAAGAGCGACAAGGTGGTTCGAAGCCGATGCTGGAGTACGTAGATCGAAAATTCGAAGATGTGAATCGGACGATACTGATGAGATAACGGACGGAGAGTGTGGGGAGAACTCCGTGCTATAAGTGCAAGAATGTGTGGGCAGAGTTAGAATAGAACTTGGCCGTTCAGGAGACCACTATGGGAGAAGATATCAGCACTTGAACCAGACACATGAAGGGTTCTTTGGAGACGCGGCATGGGGGTTAGAAGATTCTGTGGCTCCTTACGATCTTGATGGTACCATCCCAGGAGCTGGAGGCAAATGTATCCTTGGACACCAAATTCCAATGAACAGCATAGACCTCCTTGTTATGCTCTTTCCACGACCGAACAGGATAATCATTCACATTGACATCGAACAACTTTACCGATCCGTCTCCAGACGCAACTACCAACTGGTTCTCGTGTCGCTCTGACCAAGCAACGTCGTAGAGCGAGTCTTGTGTGTCAAACCTTCAATGATTGTCAATGCGAGAATCTGGCGCGCTCAAGCAAGAGGACATACCACTTCTCCGCTCTGATGCCGGCCGGTGTCAAGCCCAAGACATAAAGGCGTCCATTCCCTACTAGACCAAAATTTGCACTGGCAGCAACACATATCCGCGAATCAAGAAAAGGCGAGTATTTAACGGCGTAGCCGTTGAAGCCTTGTGTCCGAAACTCCATCTGCGTTTGAGCCCTTGCTGGTAGGGGGAGCGGTACTAAATAATCTACAAGGGAGCAACTAGCATTGTAATCGATGGCCTAGGAAGCTTTGAATTTAAAGTTAGCTACATGTTGAAAGGGTAGCAATATGGCTAGTTAATTACCAAGGGACATTGTATAGCCAGTGGCGTGGACTTTCGCATGAAGCTTCGATCTCATCAGCTTCATGTGGATAGAACACTCGAAGTAACCGCGGCAGAGGCAGAATCCAGGCGGTGAAGTACTCTCCGCTCGGCACCCCGCCATCACGTGGTGTGATTCCTAATCTTGATGGTATCTTCTCCAGTGCGTCATGGAAACCTCAAGGCTCCGGTACTTAAGATCCAAGCCATGGAAGTTGACGATCCTTGTGTAGAAGAACGGGGCGGGATTCGCGTCCAACACCGACGGTCAGATGGATACTTTTGTCACACGGAAGAGAAGAAAGCTATCTTCCCCGTCGAAGATAACGACCACCAAGGAGATCAGCGCATTGAGCTCCCCTGATGATGAGTCAACCGACTTCAAACTCGCCTTGCTCTCATCAATACATTCAGGTCTCGAGCAACAGGTGCTCCTGGATGTTTTGCTAGCCCATGATGGTTCAGTGGAAAAAGCTTCGGATTCGTTGAGAGCACCCGACACGTCACCAAGGAAGTCTTCTAGTATCGGATACCAAGGTTCTCTTGCAAGCTTTGTGAAATCAGATAATGCTAGAGATCCTACGGGAAAGAAATTACTGTCTAAGAAGGGAAGAACGCTTCATCTTTTTGCCCCAAAGGACGTGGCCAAGCATACGCCGTGCTCCATCATCCATAACTTTCTGCCGGCGGAAGAAGCAAATGCTTTGCTGGAGGAGCTTTTAGCGGAATCGCTCACTTTCGAGAAAATGACTTTTAAGCTATTTGACAACGTAGTACAGAGCCCTCATACTGCTTGTTTCTACGTAGAAGGACTGGAAGAGATGCAGCGGCAAAAGACCGAGTATGTCTACAATGGCGCATATATGACAGTAAGCACCTTCGAGTTGGGAAATCTGCGAGTGAAGCTAACTTCAATAGGACGTCCGTCAATTGATGCCAATTATGCGGAAGGTTTCTCCCAAGGTTGAGGAAGCAGTCAATTCAGAAATCGCTATTCGCATCAAGACCAAGTATCCAAACAGTGAGAAACTAAGGTACCAATCTGCACGCTCTTGGAAACCCAATGCAGCCTTCGTGAACTGCTACGATGGTGCGGCAGAGAGCGTTGGGTATCACAGTGATCAACTCACCTATCTCGGTCCCAGGGCAGTCATCGGATCTATTTCGTTAGGAGTCGCTCGAGAATTCAGAGTGCGTCGCATCATCCCGCAGGATGAAGAAGACTCTAGTGAAAGGAAGAAGAAGACGCAAGAGGAAGCGGATGCAGAAGGACAAATTGCTATCCATCTTCCGCATAACTCTCTGCTTGTCATGCACGCAGAAATGCAAGAGGAATGGAAACATAGCATTGCGCCAGCCCAAGCAATCGACCCTCATCCAATCTCTCAGAACAAACGCATTAATATCACTTACCGCGACTACAAGGCGTCGCTGCATCCAAAATTCACGCCAAAATGCAAGTGTAGCGTGCCTGCAGTGCTGAGGGTAGTGCAGAGGAAGAAAGAGAACTGGGGAAAGTACTTCTGGATGTGTCATGCAGGTAATGTTCCAGGGAAAGATGGCTGTGCTTTCTTTGAGTGGGCGCGGTTCTCAGAGGACGGGGAGCCGATCTGGAAGACATCGAGCAAATAGTGATCTTGCTCGTGGTTTTGCGACAAAGAAAGACTCTATAACCTCTATGGTAACTGAACTTAAATCAAAGCATCTCTATCTGCTGCACTTCATCACGTTGAAAATGTCAGTATCTCGCTACGTACGTCTCCCTCCACAGTTAGTAGTCTCTTAAGTAAGAGTCTGATGGCTCGATACCTCAAGCATGGAGGGTCCGCGGCTCACAGGCTCACTCTCCACTATCTTTCTCTCAAAAGTTGCATTATGCCACTGCCAGATCCACGCAACAGCACTAGCTCCCATCAAGACACTACTGCTCCACAACATCGCCATAGCCCTTCCTCCCTCATGTGCCTCCACCCCAAGACCATCTCCAATTTGGTTGACTGCGCCCGCAGCGATAGCCACCAACGCGCTCATCACACTCGCCACCGTCACCAGGGTCAGAAATGCAAGAAATACGAATCCTACCGTCAGATATCGAACTAGAGGAATTTGAAGTAGACGGAAGAGGAGGCAGAGCGGTGCGAGCAGCATTAGAACTCCGGCACTGGTGATTCCAATCACTTGGAAGGCAAATAGAACTTTGACCAAGGACTTGAGCTGACCTCCTGCTTGGAAAAGCTTATTGGGAATATTGAGGGCCGAGAAGTCGATCACGGTTCCACCTATCTGGAATGACGAGGGCGTCGAGTCAGGAGTATGGATTGTGACTATTGCATTCGGTTAAAATCACCGAAACTCTTTTCGCATGTGAGGACGTACTCAGTTCATGACAATAAGAGACATTTTGTCGAGCGTGAGGAGCTGCATAGTTTGGTGTGTAACTGCCTTCGCAGTAGTGATTCAGGTATAAACTATACCACTGCTTGATGCCAAGTGCATGGAGAACATCGGTGACTAGATAATTCGCCACCTGTACCAGCTCATCTCCAGCTGCAGATGTGAGATTTCCGGCGAGAAGTCCCACGAATGATACCAGATCGTTCAGGAGTATTTCTGCAGGTGGCAAGCCTGCAGCTGCCGTTCCGGCTGGATCCAGTGCCGTGGAAGCTTGGGACTGAATGCCAGCGAAGAACGAAGATGCTTCTGACACTAATGGCGGAGGCGTGATAATCGGGATCGAAGGGTTCAATACGCCGGATGCGATACTGGCAAGATACGATGCAGCTTGGGGTAGTCCTGGCACAGTGGGTAGTTGAAGATCTGTTCGGGCCAATTCTCCATTGGCCAGTCTAGTCACCGTGGTTGAAGGTGGAGCAGATTCAACCTTTATGATATTCTGAAGTAAGGTAGAGGTGTTGAGCTGGCGAGGAGAACATTTCTGTCAACGAGGTGCCTTCTGCTGGGAGTGAGGAAGACTTGCCGTCACCAAGTCAAAAGCCTTGAGACTTCCATTGTGAGCAGTGGAGACGAGGGCGAGAAGAGAAAGCACAAATGCTATTATTGATGATATTAGAGTGATGATAATTGAGGCATTGTATCTGCTCTTCCCATTGCCTTGCTTTGCCGCAAACATAGTGTTTCGTCTGAACTCTTGCAGAATGTGAAGCTGCGTGACACACCGGTATAACCACAGTGACGTATTTTACTTTTTCTGTTGTGAATTGCAGGTCAAAGGCTAACAATGTATATGCACATGATTTTAGATGTGATCAAATCAAGAAAGCGTGCATACCACTCAAAGCCCTATTGAGTCGTGTATAAGTAGAGCATAGCTATGCTTTGGAGGATGTAAGAGATCAACTGCCGCCCTACTTGATTTTAATGACGATGAAAGATAGGAGATGTGAAAAAGCTTATTCTGACACTGGCACGTTATGACGAATGATTCGTGAAAGGGATTGTGAGAATCATGCCAACCCCGGTCCTCGTCTCGGCTTGCTGGCAATATCAGAGGTCATTGATACGTCCGACAACAGATGCAGGCCCCAACCCAGAACATTTTTATTAAAGATCCACGATTACCAGTTTATCATAAGAGGGAGCCAAAACGTACGATCTTTCCATTCTGAGACATAAAAAGGGATATCATGCAGATTTTGCTATCGCCATCCCTTGCATCGGAGAGCGGCTCGTCGGTGACCGGTAATTCTTAGTATACATTCTCGGTATGGTCTCAAATGTGGAACATTATGTCCTACAAATACAAGACAACTGGAAGGAGGCTTTTGATTGCGTTCGACCACTGCAACTTTGCAGCTTGTCAGAGATCAGGCGGATCCAATATCCAGCATCTTCTTCCACCATTTGTACTACTAACTTCAGCCACTTGGCAAGTATCAAAGGAAGAACTTCCGCAACGGTTGAGGCGCACGTGATGGGTAGGATAAGAGTAGACGATACGAATACTATAGACGTAGCAGGTATTTATTAGTTCTACACCACTTGGGCAGCTCTTACCGTCTTTGATATTCTAGTCTCGGTCATTATCCCGGTGGATACCGCTCTGACCAGTCCAAGTGAAGCTGCATAGTGGCAGACTTGCTCACTTACGAGAGGAGAAGGAGGCGTTGGGAAGATTTCTGGTCAACGATGGTGAGCTCTTAACAAGTCTGAATAACATCTGGTGTCTTGCAGAATAACGAGAAATACTCGAGTCAAACGTAATTCGGCTTGGACTTCCATATTTCTGTATTAAATATTGTACTCTTGATGATATTTGAGCAGAGAAGAGCGCACTTCGTTTGAGAATCATGACTTACCGACTTCAAGTGACTGACTACCGAGGTTCATGTTGGGAAATGACAGTCGTTTTGTTAGCCAGTTTGATCCCTATCGCATCTCTCTTTCTAGATGCCAGAATCAACTATGATAAGATCTCTCCCAGCGTCCAGCGCCTCAATTGCGTGTCAAGCCACACAAATTGGGAACACTGGCACTCGCACTGCACCGGCAAACACGGAGGAGATATGGGTAATCCGAGATGTATTTATCTCCTGATTTAAGATAGTCCGAAGGACGATTCCGCGTGAATCCAGAGCATACAGGTTGGTCTGCTAGCAAATCATGTTGGTCAAGAAGCAAGCACGCGATCCCCGTGCTGTATGTCGCTAGACCCCCAAAATGTGGGGCAGAATCCAGGATTAGCTACATGTATAGGTCGAGATGGAAACCATTTGTATTATATATCTCCGAAAGTATCTATTCAACAAGGAGTTGGGTCTATCTTCTGCTTGTGTCGCTTTCAGAAATACTAGATAAATCATGGTTTTCCAACAACCGCGTGTGGCCGTGATTGGCTCGGGCTTAAGTGGTATTGTCACCGCAAAGCATCTCATATCTACAGATATTGAAGTTGTAGTGTATGAGAGGTCTGGGAAAGCTGGTGGTAATTGGTACTTTTTCATCTGAATATCATTCTATACGATGCTAATTTACCAGGGTGTATGATGAGCGGAAACCATCAGAACCAAAGTTTCCCTCAGTCACTGCTTCAGACGCAGATTTCACTCCGGAGTTACCGGAACAAAGAAATGGGAACACGAACGGTTTGACCAATGGCCACTCTGGTGATGCCTCAGATAGTGAGCTTGCGTTATCATTTGCACCGCCAGGTCCCGCGTACTCGGGACTGACCACGAATGTTCCAACGGATCTACAAGAATTGAAAGGATACCCATGGCCTGAAGGAAACGATCAATTTGTCAATGTTAGAGTCTGTGGAGAGTACCTACAGTCATTTTCTAGGAGGTTCGGCGTTGAGCGAGTTACAAGATTCAACACGCGAGTTGAACATGTCGAGAAGAAAGGAGGAAAATGGGTCGTCGAATCATTTACTTTAGAGACAGAAGGTCAAAATATAGGGCATAGATCAAGTAATATTGAAGTGAGCACCCCTTCGCTTTGAGCGTCGTGAGACAAAATAGAGCCATATATTGACGGAGAATGTAGGAATTCGACAGAGTTGTTGTGGCAAGCGGCCACTATCATGCCAGCAAAGTACCAGACACACCAGGCCTAAAGGAGTGGAGATCCACTTGGCCAGATAGAGTTCAGCACTCAAAGTCGTATAGAGAAGCCAACGAGTTCAAAGACCAGGTAAACACTTCACCAACCCGTATCGAGAACACATCACTTACATCAATCCAAGAATGTTCTCCTTATAGGAGCAGGGGTGTCCTCAATGGATATCGCGAGAGAACTAGCTCTCACAGCTAAAAACGTCTACCAGTCTTCTCGAGGTGGTGACTACGATGTTCCCATCGCCCTCCTACATCCATCCACAAAGCGAGTTTCTGGAATAGCTTCTTACGAATTACCTTCCGAGGGCCAGGCCAAACCAGGTCCTGTCACACTTACGGATGGGACTATCCTAGAGGACATCGATCGCGTTATCATTTGCACCGGCTACCACTTCGCTCTCCCGTTCCTGCTTGATCTGCATGATGATTCCGTAGCAGTCGAGGATGCCAACGACACGATCCTCGTGACGGACGGCAGCCAGCTCCACAACCTCCACAAAGACATCTTCTATATCCCTGATCCGACATTAGCGTTTATCGGTGTTCCCTTCTACACCGCCACTTTTTCTTTCTTTGAGTTCCAGGCAATTGTTCTCGCCGCCGTCTTCTCAGGCCGCGCTTGGCTCCCTTCTGAGGCGGAAATGAGGGCAGAGTATAATGAGAGGGTGAAGCGGAAGGGCTTCGGGAGGAGCTTCCATGATATGAAGAATGAGGAGCCACAGTATGTTAAGGAGTTGGTGGGGTGGATCAACGAGCAGGCAGAGGTCACTGGAGCGCCCAAGGTGGAGGGACATTCGGAGAAGTGGCTCAAAGGGCGGGAGGGACTGAGGGAGAAATTCTTGGGATTCTTGGCTGACAAAGAGAAGAAGGGTCGGGAGAAACAGCTTCTGGCTGCTACCGTGAATGGCCAGACAATAGGGGTTTAATGGCGAAGAAGGAATAGAAATGTTTTCTGGCCTTAAGGGAGACATAAGTTGAGACGTGAACTACATTCCGTGACCAAGTTAGTCTCTCACAGAATTGACTTTATTAAAGACAGATATTATGAGTGTTACGACCAGGAAGTAGCAAAGACTTTGGGTTGAGAGAGTGGAGGATGGGGACCCCGCAGCGCTTAGGGCACTAAACGATAGCTCCGCCCCCCACGTTTTAGGGGTCGCTAGCGGTCAGGGGTATACACTATAGACTGAGTGCAGAATGTCAATTACTCAAGATAGGACTTCTTGATAGTGGTTTATTAGGCGTAAATATCCTGCAGCAGCTCCAGCCGCGTCTGACAGACAAGCTAGTAGAAATGGAGAGACTTATGTACAGTACAAGTATTGGAAGATTTTAGATCGACATTAGCTAAGCTATTTTGACAGGGTATAAGTCATATGCTTGGGGTCTTCATTCTGAATCTCTTCAGCCTATCCATTTTCAATCGAGTTTGAAAATTGATGATATAGGGGCAATTAAAGATGCAATCCTCCTAGAGTCCGAGCGAGGACTTCTGGCTGGTGCGCTTAGTAAGGCTCTTTACTGGCGCGTAGGGATACTGGTCCGAAGAACTTGAATAGTTTGAACAAGCAAACAATTATGTCGTGACTAAAGACGTATTCTAATGTGTAATTGATAGACATGAGTAGCTTATTCTTTATAGCAGATTGAAATTGTTGGCCAATCACAATATATCACCAGCAGAAGATATCTTACCACTTTGAGCTGGAGGCTATCCCACTTCTGCCTTAGGTTCAAGTACGGCAAGTTTCTCCAACACAGCCCCCGAGGCTGGCTGATTGACGGGCACTCTTTGCAGTAATCGGAGCTCGAGGCTGTGCTTAGAGCTTCAAAGCTGCCGATTTAAAAAATGACGGATTGTCTCTAAATTTCAACAAGTCGTGATAGTATGAAGCTATTAATGCCCGTCCTTTTCGTCTCAGAGCTTAGCACTCGCCCGTTTAACAGCCTCGTTCTTGACGAGGCTCGATGTCGTTCGGTCTCTCCGTAGGAGACTTTATTCTTCTGACGCAACTGGCGTCTGGAGTCGTCCAAGGCGCTCGGCAAGCCTGCGGTGCTCATGATGAACTCACTCGTGAGGTAACAAGCCTTCATATTGTACTGCGGCTGCTGAAACGCGAGGTCGCAAAGCCTCGGTCTATTCTCAATTCCGATGACGATGACCGAAAGCAAGAGCTGAAAACGCTCGCTGAGCATTGTGAGAAATCTCTGAGAGTGTTGTCGAACATACTAAGTAAATACAATGCTTTGACTGAGGAACAAAAAAGGATCACCAAATTCTGGAAGAAGGTGCAGTTTGGCAATGGCGAAATGCAGGATTTGAGCAAGATCAGGCTGGAATTATCAACACACACAAATGTGTTAACGCTGTTCCTTAACTTGCTTTCCGTCGGGTCGTTAGGGAAGGTCGAAGAACAGATGACCAGCCATGGGGAAGAACTCAAAGAAATGCGGCGTTCTGTTAATTGGGTTACTGCTTCTTTGCAAGCTACTGCTGGCAGAGAAGGCTCAGTTCTATCCGATTATAAAGACGATGATAAAGCCTTCTGGAAAGAGCTCCGTCGTGGACTAGTGAAAGAGGGGTTCACGAGTCGAGTTCTCCAAAAGCATAAAGGAATTCTCACAGACTATGTCAAGGAGTTAGGGGAGCGAGGTGCCTTAGACGAGCTGCCTGAAGAACACGAGGAAGATTTGAAGCATGCAAATTTAGGTAACGAAATGGAGGATATCACTAGTGAAGAAGCACTATCAGATGCATGAGTAAAGGAGGAAGAGGAACAGAAGCCCCAAACAGTAACAGTCGAGAATGATGGAACAATATTCCTCGAACGCGGTCTGGAGACACTTGAGAAAGCAGAGTCGAAGGGGATCGAAAAGATTAAGCCAAGTCCGACCTCTGTCGTGTCCAAGGACTCAGCCGAGCAAAGTGCCTCAGAAGAAGAGTCGGAAAAGATTGAGGAATCGACTATAGGATTGCCGGACTCTATGCATGGACAAAGCGATGTTCTCAAGAGTCAACACCATACTCATACTGCTCAGAAGGATCCGGAGAGAGAGGCATCTCAACAACAAGTGACTGATTTCGCCCAGCAGATGCGGCAGGATTCGGAAGAGAGCATTTTGAGAGACAAGGGGTTGGACAACCAACAAGAGGAGAAGGAAGCGTTGTCGGAAGAACTGAGGCAAGGACCCGAAACGAGGCCCCAAGACTTGAAGCAGGAGAAACCGATGGGAAAAGGAAGGTTGACAATGCGAGAAGACACAGAGCCAGAAGAAGAGCCGAAACGAGTCCCCCAAGAGGAACAAAATCGTCACGGTGAACAAGATGGAGACATGCCGGCGAATCCAGCCCCGCCAACTTCTGAAGAGACGATGAGCAGCAGACCGCAATTTCCTACATCAGTATTCATCCAAACCCGTAACGGTACCTGGCAACGTACTTACCGATATTCTGGTGAAAGCACTCCTCGAACTTCCCTGCCCTTGAATAAAGAGAGGAAGCGGAACGCCAGGAAGCCTGCTCCCGTTGAAGACGTTGGAAATGAATACTTTCCGTCCGAAGAATTTCCCATCCATTATGGGCTATCCTATAAGCTAGATTTCGAGGAGGTTGACTTGGATTTCGTCGTCGATCACCTTGAAGGGCGTGAAGATGATCTTCTTGATAACAGGCAGGATATCTACAGCAATGGCGATGTCTGGGTCGTGCCTAGAGATGGTGATGCAGCATTTCCTGGCTCTACCAGTCCAAAGTTCGCATACAACCTAGGTGGAAGACGACTTCGCGTGACCGGAAGGCCTGGACATCTTGTTGTTCAAAAGACAGTCTTAGTCTTCAGTGTGCCAAATCCGCCTTTCTCTTTACAATCTCACACGCCGCTCAGGAAGGGGGGCGCTTCATCCAGAAAGGGTCCGAATTTCCTCGCCAATTGTGCCGGGAGATATGTTATGGCATGTATGAAGGGTGCGCATAGTTCGTCACCTTCTAAAGCATCGCTACACTTGCCCAGAGTTGCGGCCGATGAAGCTGATGCAGAGAGAAATCATCTTCCCTCAACTGTTACCATCGATTTATGGCAGCCGTCTGATGAGCCCATAATTCTCCTCGGAACTGTTTTTGACACATTCACCCTGGGTCTTTGGCTCTACAACTGGACAGTGCCTCATTATGGAGCGTCATCTCCAGTCGCAAGCAAAGCGGCAGAGTTTTGGATTGTGTGTATACAGTGGACGGATTCAATCGAGAAATTGAGAATAAATCTGATTTTTATTGGCGATGGTTACGACTTTCTATTGATTGATGACTTTAAAAAAAGTGGGAGGCGTCTGATGAATAGGCTCAAATCTCTGGTAGAAGCTTGCGAAGGTCCGATGATGAGACAAGTACAGATCGTAAGGCAAGGGGATGACAGCCACTTCAGACTTGAAAATGATGCCGGCCGTGCCTTTGTCGAAGCCATGTTTGGGCATAACGGAAATTGGGAGGCTACAAGGGCGTGGATGCAATCGGTACGCTTGTGGAAGTACAGAGTCGATGCTAATTGTGGCTCAATGGCTGATGCGTATCGCTAATCAAAAGAGTATATATCTAGGTATGGATGAAGATTGTGCAATTCAACGTAGGCACGTGTCTTGGACACTCCTTCCTAAAAGACGGGAATTGCCGGGATAGCTTCATTAGTTCAAGTTTGAAGGGTGGGAACTCAAGCCAATTACTTAGACATTCGATAGAACTGTAATCAGCACTCGCACCCCCTGACTTTGAGGATTGGGCAGTTCAATGAGACAGTCTCTCTCGACATCCATATTTCTTTCTCGTGACGTGTCACGAAGTCGTTAGTTCACAACGGGTTCAATCGTCTGATCCGAGATACGATCGATAATAATTGAGATTCAGGTAATTTTTTTTTTAAATATAGTATAAGATATCTATCTATTTGTAATACGACCAGGCACTATATCTAGTTAGGCCTAATCATTCACAGGGAAGCGTCATATTGCAAATTTCCTAATAGCCAGTAAGTTATGTCGAAACTGCTGCCTCCCATGTAATTCAATCATGACCATTGAAGCAAACAGGCAGAAGCCAGAAGGTACGTCATGTCTCGGAAGGATAGCAGCATCAGCCTATGGAATTGCGGGAGAAGACTTCGATTCACTTGAAAGTCCAAGGACAAAAACCGCTCTTCGCTGCCCAGCTTTCTGCTCTTTACAACACAGTAACCACACAATACAAACCTCATACTTTGCTTCACAAAACTCAACACGAGCCTGAATATCCAAAGGTGTGTGAAGTTTACTCCTGCTACGACTGCGCTATTTTTCCTTTGAAAGCCTGCAGCTTTGTTACTTCGACGGCAGGTGTGGGCTGCACTGCAACATGGAAAGCTTGCTCATCTTTGAGGCTCTCTTCTCCATTGCGATGCACCTGCACTTGCTCTTTTCCCTGAATATTTCCTACATAATCATCTCAAACTGGTCCGAAGATCAGCCAAAGAGGAACGTCAAATCGACGTGAACGGAGGTTGTGAATTGGCATTAGGCTACTTCGAGAGCAAATACAACGCACACATTATTGCCAACTGCTAACACTTATCTCAGCTACTTGCTCAGACCTACTTTGCTTTAGAAAACTGTTCTTAAACCACACTCAAGATGTCTGGAGAAGTTGAGTCTACTGGAAAGGGATGGTCTGTTTCCGAGAAGGTCCGTCTTTATATTCCCTTGAACAAGCCGATCCTAATCCTCTACCAGAACAGTTTCCTCCTCCAGGTGCTCAAGCAATTTAGCGATGGAAAGAGCCTCGACTACAGCAAAATCAACCTACCGGGCCGCACCCCCAAGGCCATGACCCACCAGTGGACTGCGGTCCGGAAGCAGATGGCGGCTATCGACGAGGACGGCACCGTTGGGCACGCTGACAATCAGTCGGGTAGTGCTGGTGGAACACCCAAGAAGAGAGGTGGCGCCAAGGGTAAGTAGTTGGAGGTTCACTTCGTAGCTCAACTGCTGATGTGTCCCAGTAGCCGGAACTCCAAGCAAGAAGGCGAAGAATGGTGCAAAGGTCACTTCTGAGGAGGTTTCTGACGACGCTGCTAAAGAGGAGCCCGAAGAGTGATTGTTTTATGGTATGCGTATGCTCTTCTTCCGTTGAATTCGGCCCTTGTTAAGTCCTCAGCAGACAAGTCACCGACTTTGTATTACTTGATGGACATTCAAGCGATGCCGGCGCAGTTCCTTGTTATGTCACAGAGCCTAACGCTTTATCCGTGCTACTAGAGCTCAGGCTTGACGACGGATCTGATATCTAGCTTGGAAAGGGGCCTGATCCGTGGCAGTGTTTCTTGTGAATGGGATTCAGGGGGGGTCTATAGCTTTGGACGCTTTGTGATTAGTTGCTAATCCCGAACTTGATCTGAGGTTCTCTAGAACAAGCTCTGCTCGCAATGAAATCCGTGCGTGCACGTACTCGTAACTGTCCGTTCCGTCACATTACTTCGACGGTTGGAACGACGTGGTTGTGGGACGTTGACGTTGACGTTGGTGGTATCGCGCGGACCGCTGGGTGGACCCGTGATATTCTTATTTTTTTCCCAAGGCGCAGCGCAGCGCAGCGCAGCGGTGCAGGGGTTCAGTTCTGCATCTGCATCTGCGTCTGGCGTCTCGTCGCGCATCTCGACAACCATCTTGTGACTTTGCTGCCGCCATCCTCCGACATCTGTCGATCTACTTACTGATCTATCGCTGCCTGTCTGTAGCTCCTCTGCCAGCGGTCTCATAAGCACCACTTTCTTTCCCTGACGCTCCTTCAATCTCTCAGCTCCGTCTCCTCCGCCTCTCCTTGTCCTCGCCCTGTCGCAGCGCATGTCTTCCATTCTGCTGGATGAATAGAGCTTTGCCACTGCTGAGACCTCACTCGTTGACGTGCTCCTCTCAGCCAGTCGCAAAAAGACTTCTCGGCCTTGCCTCGACCTGCGCGGCCTTCACCTGCAAGCCACACCATTCTAGCTTCTTCTCCAGCCTGACGCCGCTCGCTTTATCTCGTTTGAGAGCCGCCTCACGAGCATTTAGCACATCTGCTGCCTCGAGTTTCCATTCCTCCAGCATGAATGGATCGAATGGCACATCCCGCACCAAGCGGAAACAACATCCCGGCATAGGCGACGAGCGCCCGCAGAAGCAGCACCGAGCATTGAACGGACAGGATTCGGCAGGGGACAACACCCCGGAGGCTGTCCCCGTGTTCGAGGACGAGTTCGAGGAGATGGAGATGGAGGAGCCTAGGATGCTTACTACAATGGCGGACACCGCAGAATGGCAGGCGGCCATCGAGAAGGTCGTTCGCAACGTTGTCTCTATCCGTTTCTGCCAGACCTGCTCCTTCGACACAGATCCAGCTTTGACTAGTGAGGCGACGGGCTTCGTCGTGGATGCAGAGCGGGGGTAAGCAATGCTCTGCCCTTTGGAGGCCCAAGTACAACACTGACAGCTGTAATAGTTACATCATGACCAACAGGCACGTGGTGGGATCAGGTCCGTTCTGGGGCTACTGCATATTCGATAACCACGAGGAGGTCGACGCCTATGCCGTGTATCGCGACCCTGTCCACGATTTCGGCATTCTTCGTTTCGATCCGAAAGCAATTAAGTACATGCCAGTTGCGGCTCTACCTCTACGCCCAGACCTCGCAAAAGTTGGTGCGGAAATCAGGGTGGTGGGTAATGATGCAGGGGAGAAGCTCAGTATTCTCTCTGGTGTGATCAGTAGGCTGGACAGAAATGCACCCGAATATGGAGACGGCTACTGCGATTTCAATACGAATTACATACAAGCCGCGGCTGCTGCTAGTGGTGGAAGCTCCGGCAGTCCCGTTGTCAACATTGATGGATATGCAGTTGCTCTGCAAGCTGGTGGCAGAAGCGACGGTGCGGCGACAGATTACTTCCTTCCTCTCGATCGGCCTTTGCGAGCTCTAAAATGTATACAAGACGGCAAGCCTGTCACGCGAGGGACGATACAATGTCAGTGGATGATCAAGCCGTTTGACGAATGTCGGCGGCTTGGTTTAACCCCTGAGTGGGAGAGCGCAGTGCGGCGGAATTTCCCCAAGGAGACTGGGATGCTCGTTGCTGAAATAGTCTTACCAGAAGGCCCCTCAGACACCAAAATCGAGGAGGGAGATGTTCTGATCAAGGTCAATGGAGAATTGTTGACTCAATTCATTCGACTGGATGACATTCTTGACTCAAGTGTACATGAGACGGTCAAATTAGTCTTGCAACGAGGTGGAGAGGACGTAGAGGTAGAGGTCAAAGTAGGAGACTTACATGCAATCACTCCAGACCGTTTCGTCTCTGTTGCAGGGGCAAGCTTCCACAACTTATCATACCAGCAAGCTCGGCTATATGCCGTGGCATGTAAAGGAGTGTTTGTTTGCGAAGCAACCGGATCCTTCAGATTCGAGAGTACAGATAATGGGTGGATTATACAGACGGTCGATCACAAACCAACTCCTGATCTGGATACGTTTATCAAAGTGGCGAAAGATATCCCAGATCGAGCTCGGGTGGTAGTCACATACAAACATCTTCGAGATTTACACACTCTCAACACCAACATCATACACATCGACCGCCATTGGTCCAGTAAGATGAGACTAGCTGTCAGAAATGATACCACTGGCCTTTGGGACTTCACAGACCTGGCTGAACCCATACCTGCAGTGCCACCTGTTCGAAGATCTGCCAGCTTCATCCAACTTGAAAATGCACAGCATCCTGCAGCTGCAGATATTGTACGCAGCTTCGTGCGAGTCTTGTGCCATATGCCGGTAAAGTTGGATGGCTTCCCTAGGAATAGGAAATGGGGAATGGGCGTGGTGATTGATGCGGAGAAAGGATTAGTTGTTATCTCAAGAGCAACAGTACCTTATGATCTCTGTGACATCTCTATTACCATTGCCGACTCCATCATCGTTGAAGGCAAGGTTGTTTTCCTCCATCCCTTACAAAACTACGCCATCATTCAGTACGACCCATCTCTCGTCGACGCTCCTGTTCAGAGTGCGAAGTTGAGCACCAAACACATCACCCAAGGTGCCTCCACCTATTTCGTCGGATTCAACCAAAACATGCGCGTTGTCATCGCCCAAACTACCGTAACAGACATCACCGCTGTCGCTATCCCGGCAAACTCGGGTGCACCCCGCTATCGCGCCGTAAATGTCGATGCTATCACCGTCGACACATCCCTCTCGGGCCAGTGTGGCAGCGGTGTCCTTGTCGCCGAAGACGGTACTGTCCAGGCTTTGTGGCTCACCTACCTTGGCGAACGATCCCCCGTCACCCACAAAGACACAGACTACCATCTTGGTCTTGCAACACCATCCCTGCTCCCAGTCATCTCAACAATTCAATCTGGTCTTAAGCCGAAATTACGTATGTTGAGCGTTGAGTTCACGGCCATCCAGATGAGCCAGGCGCGTATTATGGGCGTGAGCGAGGAATGGATCAAGAAAGTAGCAGAGGACAACTCATCGCGGCACCAACTCTTCATGATCAGAAAACGCACGTTTGAGCGCGGTGACCAACCAGGCAGTCTCCTAGAAGGCGACGTGATACTTTCCCTCAACGGCAAGATAATTACGCGTGTAAATGAGTTGGACGTGATGTACGACCACGAAGTCCTAGATGCAATAATCGTCCGCGACTGCGTAGAGATGTCCCTTAAGCTCCCCACCGTTTCAGCGGATGACCTGGAAACTCACCGTGCGGTGTCATTTTGCGGGGCCATACTACATCGTCCGCACCACGCTGTCAGACAGCAGATCAGCAAGCTGCACTCTGAAGTCTATGTCTCGGCGCGCACGCGCGGAAGTCCAGCGTACCAGTACGGTCTCGCGCCCACCAACTTCATCACTCACGTCAACGGCAAAAAGACGCCTGATCTAGAGTCCTTTATCAAAGCCGTGATCAATATCCCCGATAATACCTGTATGTTTCCCTTCCCTTCCATCTCACACTGCCAAAGAAAGAATGTCCTACTGACGCTCCACCTTAGACTTCCGTCTCAAAGCCATGACGTTCGACAACGTACCTTGGGTCATCACGATGAAGAAAAACGACCACTACTTCCCAACAATGGAGTGGATCAAGGACGCCAGTGACCCTTCTGGCTGGCGGCGCGTAACGTACGAGCACGGTAGAAAAGTCGATGGCGAGGGTGCCGAGGGCGTGAACGTGCTCGCGGGCGCAGGGGAGGGGTTCGATGGAGAAGATGACATGGCCGGAATAGAGGCCGCGAAGTAAAAGAAGAAAAAAAAAAAAAAGAGCTGGTATAATAAGTCGATGCGGGATCAAGGTACGGCGCTCTGGCGTGCTGAAATCGCGTAGAAGGCAGTAAGGGACGGAGGGGGGAAGAACAAGTGTAGGATCCACGTACGGAAGGGAAAAAAAGAGGACAAAACGTGTGGATCAATGCATACTATAATCTATACGACAGGTCGATCAGCCCCCGGGCTGAAAAAATCTAGAGGTAAACAGAGAGGCTGGAGAGAGCAACAGGCATTCTGGACCATTTTGTAAAGAGTATACCCAGCCGTTCTCTGGGGAAAAAGAAAAAGAGTAAGGATATATATATATATGGGGAATAGAATATAAGCTTTACATTTTATTTATCTTACGCCCTTCTCGTTTCCTTTCGATGAGATGTAGAAATTGTTCAGGACTTAACGCATGATATGATATTTCATTCTTTTTTTTCACCACCCGAGATATCGCGAGAGAGAGAGAGAGAGAGAGAGAGAGAGAGAGAGAGAGAGAGAGAGAGAGAAAGAGAGAGAGTAATAGTTCTCAGATATTTCGGGATGGGGTCTAAACTGTTCTGGTTCTGGTCTAATCAAAACGAAATATAATATCATCACGGCAATTTTCATGAGCACCCCCAATACTCACGGATACACCAAAGGTTTGAAAAAAAAAAATTAAAAAAATTAAGGAAGCAGCATTACTTTTTTTCTTTCTTCTTTCTATATCTTGATGCTTTCTCCCTAGATAAGAACATCATATGCAAAAGGCTAGCTATTATTTTTTTCCTTTTCCATCGCTATGGCATTATGTTATTTAATTTTCCATTGCATAGATAAGTTCCCCCCACCCCCCCCTCCTCCAGGATCTTTCTCGAATAAATCTCACGATCCCAGGGAGAAGCAAAAGAGAGAAAAGACGAGAAAGGAAAAAAGAAAGAGGGAAAAGGAAAAAAAAAAAACAAATAGGTATCGTGCCATATCGTGTCGTGTCGTGTCGTTTCGTGTCATGCCCTCCTTTAGAAAAGACACATTTTCGCCCACTCTGATAAAACCCCACGCCCTTCCTTTAAAAAAAAGTTAGGTAGGTACTGTGGTGCCCCCGAACCCCAAGTTTCCATAACTCAGCTTCTTCTTTGGTGTGTGGATGACATAGATAGAAGTGCAGATACTGCCCTCATCGAAATTTCCAAAACAAAAAACGCCAAAGCAGACGCAGATGGTGAGAAAAAGCCTCAAAGCTGGCAGGTATTTTCCCCCTCCCTTTCTGTGCGTTTCAGCCAAGTTTACGGGCAGCAACTTGCAGCCAGCAGAAGTGAAAAAAGACGAGAGAATTCTACAGGCGCCCACCGACGACGTCCTTCTCGAAGATGCGCACGCCCTTGACGTCGCAGAACTGCATCCCGTCCGCCAGCTCAGCTTTCAGCCCGATCATGCTGGTCAGCACCGTCGACCCGCCGTCTCCGTCGCTATCCTCGTTCTCATTCTCGTCGGAGCTGGGATCCGAATCGGCCAGCGAACCGCCAGGCAGAGAATCCAAGTCAGGCGGCAGATCCTGGCCCGCCATGACCAGCTGGAAGAGCGCTAGCTGAAAATCCTGCGGCTGCATCTTGCCTTTCCCCTTCCTGTTCTTCTTCATGAGGCTCTTCTTGACCTTCCGCTGGCGCTCTATGCGAGCAACTTGCTGGTCCAGCGCCAGATACTCGAGCTTCATCTGCGGGACGTGTGCGACAATGTCGGCAGCGAACCAGTTGAATTCGTACATGAACCATCCGCAGTCATCGTGGTTCCGGAAGTGGTTGGTGTGGATTGCGCGGAGTGAAGACATGCCAGGCATGTATTGGAGAAGAGCGTGCTTTGGGGGAAGTTAACTACAGTACTTGTTGAATAATGGACTAAATCCACAGCAGGGGACTTACCATGGCATCTGTGCCATAGCTTATTGATAGTTCTTCTAGTTGCTCGGCGCGGCTGCATAGCAGCATCATGGTCTTCACGTTCACATCCCAGTCTTTGCCAGCATCGTGCTTGAGCATCAATACCTTCAGGTTGCTGGCGTGCTTCCTTAAAACCATCTTCCGGATCTGGTCGATCGTTACACACGTCTTAGCTGCAGTGCTTTCAACGCGCCCTTTCTGCTTCTCCAGCAGTAATAGATCCGTCACCTTCTCGAGCTCGGCGACGAACTGCAGGAACGGGAGCGTCACATTGTCGGTGTAGATCTTTGTCAATGGTAGAGGAGCGAGCTGATTTCTCTTGTAAAGAACGTTCCATATCCCAACTTGCGGGCCGACGTTGAGGAGTGTGAGGCTCTGTAGACTACCAAAGTCGATGGCAGAGTTCAGAACGGCGGCTCGAACGGGGATTAGACAGATTGCGAGCGATCTGAGAGCATATCCGCGGTTGGTGTGAACCCATTCATTCATCAGAGAATTATCTTGCCCGGTTTGAACACTCAATGCCTCGCTCTCTGCGCTAACGTCATCGACCATCTTGTTCAGCGATTGCATGTCACGGAAAAGATCCGTTAGTCGGATTCTGACTTTGTTCAACTCGGCTTCGGTGATGTTAAGTGTATGCTGATCTGTGGAAGATGTAGCTTGCGTGCTCTGCTGAAGGTCTTCTATACGCTGCTTCAGCGCCAGTACCTCTGACTTGTTTGTGCTATGGGTGCTGACAAGCGCAGCTATTTGTTCTTGGAGCTGTTTTTGGTTGGCCAAGTCAAGAGTACTGGGCAGCGACCGTGAAGGACCCGGCTCTTCGACAGCTATAACAGTAGATCCGCTATTATCGGTCACCTCACTTGGATCACTAGGCTCTTGGGGTTTCGCCTTTGGCAGGACGGCCTCTGAAATTGGCTCCTCTGGCTCAATTGCGAGCTCAGTGCTCTCTGGCTCTTCGATGTCGATATTTTCAGGATCTGACTCATTAGGATCGATTGTAGGCGCTGTCTCTGCCTTGGGTCTATCATCAAAAAGACCCGGCCCATCGTTTGCGGCATCTTCGCTGCTGAAATCTTGATTCTCCACTGGTTTACTGCCTACGGTTGTAGTCGTGGCCTCTTTGACTTTTACGCCAGCCGCCTCATCTTCCGACTGAGATGGCATGCCACGGGCTTTCTCCATACCGTTCACGTATAATTTTGCAGCAGCATAGACCATTCCCAAAGACTGTTTTCCTTCAGGCGTAAGGTCACTTCCAGGCTTATAGTTCTGCATGAGTTTCTGAGCCATTTTCGCATATTGCCGTACGAATTTGAGTTTGGGATCCTCTTCAGATTTGGGTTTTGGAAGACTCGCATTAGTATTAGGCTTATCCGTGTTAGCAGCCTTTGCCTTCTTGCCATGCTTGAGACCAAAGATCTTGTGCAAAGCTTCTTCTTGTTCCTTTTTTGCTTCCTGTGCCTTGAGTGTTTTGAATGGAGCGCCGGGGTCAGAGCTAGATGGGGGCATGACGGGAGGTGGGCCACCCGGAGGGTTTAATGGACCAAATTCATCCTCGACTTCTGATTCATCATCGGAATGTACTTCTGGAGGAGGCTTTCGGGACTTGTTCGCTAGCGATTCGGAGAACGACAACGATAAATTGGCGAGAGTTGGGACACATTCACGGATACAAGTCTGAAGTTCTTCTAGGTAGTCTAGGGTATCCATATCCAGCACTGACAATGTCCTTAAATGCTTGAATCCATTGAGTATAGGCGGTCCCTTCTTGACCCTTGGGATAATGGGGTCAAGCCCAGTGCTTGGGATCCTCAGTGAAATTTTAGTATTCGTTGGAAAGTGATTCGAAGGATTTGAAGGATAAGTGACGGAAAGACCAGGTGGATTGTGCGTACTTGGGCCGAATAGTGGAGCGCTCGAGGATGGAGGATCAATAAAGACGACGGGAGTAGCTTCATCGTGATATAGGAGGCTTGAGTTTGGGAATGTATGATATGACGAGTGACCTGCTTGCAGTCGAATATGGAGGTGCTGTAGGGTTGGAAGTCTGTGCAGGGCATTGAAAACTGATGGACCAAGTTCGACACGAATGTCCCATCTCCATTGAAAGTTAGGGAATAGTTCTTGCATTGTGGGAAGAAAGGAATACGAACTTGAACTTTTCCAACGTCTTAGCCTTGCGCAGGACCAGCAGGAATAGGGTGCTCATGAACTTGCCGCAGCTCGAATCATAAGTGTAGGTCCGATATGAACGCTCTCCCTTATCTCCATCCAGTTCTGGTTCCAACACAACCTCCTTGAGGTACTTGGCGTAATCATAATCACTCGACACGAGGGTCTCCAGGCCACCAGCCAAGGCATCCGTCTCTGCATTCGCGGACTCGCCGACTCCCGTCAGATGGGGGAAGACTATCTTGAAATTGCGGTACAGCTGTTCTGCAGCTACATCTCGGAAGTGTTTGGAGACTAGACATAAAGCAAGGAGCTGTGGAGTCGAACACTGCGGTTGAACAAGGGTAAGCTCCAGCCTTGCTTCCTCTAATTGTAATTGCCCAGTAGAAGACAGTTCCTTTTCTAGACCAATACGGAGAGTACACATACATGTTTGACGATGTCTTTCTGGGCCTCCAGAGGCAGATTGAGAATGCTCTTGGGTCGATTGGAGCCTTGTGCCAGCTCGGGCGCTGGTGCTGGTGCTGGTGCTGGTGCTGGTGTAGCCATTGGAGACAGAGCAGGGCTGTCTGCGGAGGCACTGCGGTTGACGCTCATGGGCTCCAACCCCATGACTTCAAGGACTAGCTGTCAGACATCGTCCGTCCTTGTCAGGGCTTCTTAACAGGTGTCTCTCCCTTGCGTCTGGCCTCGTTGTTGTCGTTGGTGTTGTGTCGGTGTTGGTGTTGGAGCTGGTGTTGGAGCAGTAGCTTGCGCTGACGGCGGGGGGGCTGGACTGGGGGGAATCGTCTTGTCTGGCGTGGGGAACAGGAGGGGACGGGGGAACATTCCCTGATTCCCTGCTGAAGCTTCACTGCGGCGGGGGAGAATTGTGGGCGCGATGATGCAGATGCATTTACGTGGTTGTTCACGCGGAGGTTGGTGATCTTTGCTTGGTGGTTGGTCGCTGAGCGCTGGGGTTGCATGGAGCTGAGCTTAACTAGAGACTGAACTGGTGACTGGTGACTGGACTGGATGCGGCGTAGTCGAGTCGGGTCGGAATCGGAATCCCCATGCAACAACAACAATGTCTGTTCGCAATACATATCACATCGATATCTGAGCGCTGCAGCACTTCGCGTGCTTGCTACGATCACTTTGAGTATCCACTGACTGGATGCGATGTGTGCCGGTGCTGTTAGTGTGTAAGTGTTGTAGTATTTTGGTGTGTGCTGAGTCCAAGATTGAAACCAGAAAAGAAGAGGCAAGTCGTTGGCAGTCTGGTCTACTAATTGTTGATAAGGAAGCAGATGATGAGGCAACCATAAAACCGACCAAGCCAAGGAAACATTAATGCTGTGTTGGCTACGACATGGACTTCAAAGGAATCTCCGAGATGACTTCCTACAAGCAGAAGCAAGCATGGGGTTGGAACGAGATGGCTTTCACACGGTTATCTAAAAGTCCAAGCAAGAACTGTATAATCTACCGGCCTCTCTCTTCTTTTACTCCAATTGTCGGATAGAAGCAGATGTGCTTCAGACTTATGCTAGAGTCAGGCATTCACATTCATACCCTACAGAATGCCTCAATCATTGACAGTGCAGGAACTCGTTCATACATTCTCTGATATGATATTACAAATGCGTGGACCTACAATAACTTTTGAAGATCCTCTTTCAAAACAGTATAAATAGAGGGGCCCTGGTCTATCTACTTTGATCTTTCTACAACATACTTTACTATCACTATCACCATCAAAAGAACTAGATCCACGAAAGATATCACATCAACTAAAGCAATATGCCTTACGGATACAGACTAAGTGATGATGAGGTTGAAAGAGCTTACCAAGTAAGAAAACTTGCATACGATCTGGGTTGGTACCAGCGCGGGCCCGATATCTCTGAAAGAATCCGACTGCGACAGGCCCGTCTCGGTGCCTTCAGTGACTCAAGGGGTACCTCTATGCCTCAACTCGATTCCCATGCAGGATTGGTGATGCCTCGTCTCGATCTCTCCCGCGACCCACGAGGCACTACCTCCAACTCTCAAGCAGAAAGAGGAACAAGAACTTCTAGATACACCAGTGAGTACGACCAGCAAATGGCCTTCCGCCAGACAAGTATCGGGACCACGCCTCCGCTCGACCGCCAACAGCGAGAGCAGTGGGCCCAGTTGCAACTCACGTCATGCGAAGCCTTCTGCCCGGAGAACTACGGCTGGGAGCGCAGAGAGATATGCCAAGATACCGGAGTGATGAGAGGCTACATCTGTGGCGGCAGAGGCCATTT
Source organism: Proliferodiscus dingleyae (assembly GCA_003988795.1). NCBI lineage: Eukaryota > Fungi > Ascomycota > Leotiomycetes > Helotiales > Lachnaceae > Proliferodiscus > Proliferodiscus dingleyae. The sequence goes on from QYAK01000047.1 coordinate 55,147, forward strand.
CGTGACGGACCAGATGCTCGCGGGAGGCGTGCGGCGCTGCTACTGGAGAGCCCTCACGATATCGAGTCGTGGTTATGCGGTGGAGGAGTGGTTTGGTCCGTACCGATCTGCGGGAATCATCGTCTCCGACACTTCTTCTTCTGGACGGGCAAGGAACTCGGATCCCGAGAACTTGATTATAAGAAGCTCGAGGTACAATCCGGGTCCGTACCCTCAACGTATACCTAGCGATGGAGATCTCCACTCGAGGTGTGTTAAATATGAATTGCATGGACTTCTTTACCTTACACTAGTCACTTGAGTGATTGCACAGGCAGCATCAAGTAAGTAATGAGTGAGACAACTATGTGTAGGGACGTGAATAAGGATTTCCCAGAACACGGACTATCGGTTACTTTAGTCATACCTTTCATTCAACCCAACCTGTGCTAAGTCCTTTGATCTAGACTGCTTTGATCTAGCCATTCTGATTCTCATAAGAAGCCCTTGATGTAAAATCCACACAAGTGGGGCCTCGCTAACCCTTTTCACCCGAAAAAAAAAACAACCAAAGACAGAAGAAGGGGGCCCCAATCTATCCGTGTATTTATCCATCGCCATCATGGAATAAACCACTACCGAGCCCTGATGAGCAGCAATAAGGATATTTGTCTCGGCACTTGAGCCTTAAAATGTTAAATAGCAGATTTGATTCGTTGCAGCATCCAAGTTGTATGGGATACTCTCGCTCCCACATCACTGGAAGTGTACATACCCATATTATACACCAACCCACTATTAGTCCAGACTCCTCTATACGAAATGATGGATCCCCAGGAAATACAAAGAGAAAGTACCTCCTAGCATCTCTATCTCTTCCTAACCCTCTCATCTCTTTCCATCATTCATTAGTAAAAAACAGAAAGGAAAACAAAAGTTGAGGAAAATCCCCCTCCATCCCATAAAAAACATCATGATATCAAAACCTACCACCACCACCACCACCCTCCTCCCTCTCCTCCCTCTCCTCCTCCTCCTCTCCAGCACACCCACAACCTCCGCCCTCCCCTCCGTAACCCCCGTCCTCATCGGCGCCGGCGACTGCTCCGCCTACCCAAACTCCTACTTCCACTCGGGCGACAACGCCGATGCCTTCAACTTCCTCCCCGACCAGGCCGACAACAGCAGCATCGACGGCCTGCACACCTCCATCTACGGCATCAACCTCGTCGCCTTCGACGGCTCCGCTACCACTACTAGCAATAGTAGCAGTAGTAACAGCACGACAGGTACAGGAACAGGCTCGAACAATAATGCTGTTGCCAGCACCATCTTCTGCTGCGACCACGGCGGCGCGGTCCTCGATCCCTTCGGGGTGCAGCAGCTGCTCGTAGCGAACGGCTCTTCTTCTACTTCTGCAACAACTGCTACTAGCGATGATGATGAGCAGCTCGGGTACCTGGGCGATGGGCGCGGGGCCAGGCCGGAGACGTACGCGCACGAGGTCGGGGGCGTGAGGCAGGACGGTGTGTTTCTGGGCCTGCGCAACGTGACGACGTGGGGATTTAAGCTCGAGGGGCCGTTTTATCGGATGAGGCTGCTGACGGCCGCGGCGCAGAAGCGTGTGGTCGAGGGGGAGGTGAGGGGGTTTTTGAAGGTTGTGCAGCCGTAAAGGATGGGGGGCAGGATGGGGGAAGGGAAGTGCGTGTCGCCTGTTCCTGTTTCTTGTCTGGGGGAAGAAGTGGCGAGTGTGTGAGGTGTGAGGTTTTAAGTTGTGTGAGTTGTGTGAAGAAAGGAGTGTCCTAGAATCGTGAATATTGACAAATTTCTCGTTCGTGCTAGGTTGTAGATGAGCCCACGGTACCCGAATATGAATATCAATACGGATATGAAAAGTGCACGTATAAAAAAACCAAGATGCGTTCCTGCGACTCCTCTTCTATATCTCGAGAGTCCTACCAGCATCTCTTTCTTGCCCAGCCTTTGCCTTCTTCAAGTGTTTTCTGTTCCAGAGCCATTTGGAAAGAAAATAAACCATGTAGGGAGACAAAATCAAAAGCATTGAAAGTGTCGAAGGAGAATTTGGTTAAAGACTAGAGATGATAAATGAGGGTTAATCGTGTCGCTGTGTCTTGCAAACTCACCGCATTCGACGTCCCTCAGCTTCATGAGTTCTCTTTCCTCTTCATTTTGTTTTTTCTTCTTTCGAACATTCATACAAAAATCGTTAATTCCTTACTATTTCCCCCCATTTTTTAACCCTCCATGCCGAATTTTTTTATAAATACTGTACTGTACACACCTCACTAATCCCTTCACTCACTCATCATCCTCATCCCCCTCCAGCCCCAACTCCTCCCTAACCCCCCACACCAGCCCTCGCATCCGCCTCGCCGCCCTACTCTTCGGCCCCTCGTACACCACCGCGCCCTCCTCGGCCGCGTATGCCCACCTCAGCGCCTCCCACAGCTTGCCCGCGCGCTTGTAGGCGCGCGCCGCGTAGCCGTAGGCGTCGGCTATGTGTGCCGTTGCTCGCTCCTGTTCGTAGAGCGAGATGAGGAGCTCGGCTTGTGCGATAGCCGTAGAATGATCATGGCCTTTGTCGGGGGAGGTCTCGGCCTCGGTCTCGGTCTGGGCCTGGGCCTGAATCTGGGAATCGGGACCGGATGTCATTTTGGGTATGCTGTTGCTGTTGGTTGGGGTGATGATATCGGCGCCGGTGTTGGTATTCTTAGCAACGCTGCTGCTGCTGGAGGAGGAGGATGACGATGAAGAAGAGGAAGAATGTAGGGATGCGAGAACTTTAGGCACGAGCTCGTTGATGGCGAAGATGCGTCTATCGGAAGCTAGGCTCAGGACGGGCGAGAGACTGCAGTGCGGACAGGTGCACTTGAAGCCCCAGGTCTGCTGGATCGCGGCCTGTCGCGCAGGACGGGACTGGAAGGGATCGATGTCTGTTGTTTTTCGCCCTTGGTGTAAGTATATAAGTAGGAATGAGAGAAGAGAAACAACGAGAAAAAGGGGAGAGACGAACAAGTAATTGTGATCTCCTCGCCGGCATTGATGGTGCGTGAAGCATGCGTGTAGTGGATCAAAGCATCGCGGTCAAAGTAATACATGGCGCTACAAAACACACGTTCTCTCCGTCAGCTATTTCCTTTTTCCCACACGGACAGACAGAATTGGAGGCAGAGGGATGGGGAAACCGGTCAGAGAGAAGAACTTACTTCGGTCGACAATCATGATTCATCCTCGCCGTCTCCGGTATGACGATACTGTGCTCCTCCCCACCAAACTCCTCTCCAAACGTATTAACGTTCAGCCGGCCCACCAAGCCCTCGACATCCCTGCCCTCCCCCTTGCTCTTCTCCCCGATCATCGCCCACAGCATGCGCCTGCTGTTTTCGGGTAGCCGCTCCACGGCGCGCTCCATGAGCGCCCGGCGCAGTGCAAACTCGCGGTGGTGGCGCGTGGTGAAGGCGCTGTTGTGGAAGATGGCGATGGCGGGGTGCGCGAAGAGGATCTCGCCGCGGTGGATGGTGCGGTTGGCGATGACGCCCATGCCCTTGCCGGGCACGAACTTGATGTCGTAGGGTGGTGGGGAGGGCGTCAGGGATCGCTTGTTGAAGTCGTCGACGTCCTCATCTTCATCTCCATCGTCGTCGTCTACTAAGGGTGGGCTGAAGACTCGCGAAGTCATAATTTCCTCTGCGACGGAGGGGTAGGTCAAGATGGAGAGCCCACGGCCGGAGTAGAGCTTCGAGTCTGTGAAGACGCAGAGCGGTCCCTTGGAGTCTGTGTTGGGCGAAGGGAGGGAGAAGAAGCTGCTGTTTTGAGAATCGGGCGAGTAGGTACACAGAGGAGTTTTCGTCCATGGCTCTCGGTTTCCTGCTGGCCATGGCGTTGGAGAACTTGGGACCAGAGGGCAGATTTCCGGGAACTGGGAGGAGCCGTAGGTAAGTAGTGGTAGTGGCACCTGGTCATGAGCATGATGATCATGGAGATGGCAGAGATGATCGGCTCCAGCAACAAGTCCATCGAGCCTCTGCTGACCGAAGAAAGGATCCGTGAAGCTTTCACCATCTCTCCCCGAGACTGCTCTCGCGTACACGAGCAGTTCAACTGCTAGACTAAGATAGTAGTTCGACAGCATCTTGCTTCTCGATCCAATCACAATTGACAGACAATAGAGACCATATGAAAAATAGAAAATTAAGGGGAAAAAGAGAGGATGCAAAAAAAGAAGCTTAAAAAAAGATCAGAGGAAGAAGAGCCCTAGCCCCAGTCAGAGATCTGGGATCTCAAATGCCAAACCAGCACCAGCAGCAGAAACTTGCGACAATTGAAGTGAGAGAGAGCCCTCCTCCCCTCCTCCGCCCAGTATCCCCAGTTAGCCTAGTTAGCCTAGCCTAGGGTCTAGGGCCTCTCTCATCCCAAATCCGGGGTAAAGAAAGAAACCACCATCCCACACGTTTCGCAAAGAACTTCCCCTTTTGCACACAAAGCACCCCCCAAAAAGAAGAGCCCGCAGCAAAAAGGTGGAACAACCTAAGTGGTGGAACGCTTGAACAAGAAGAGAAATAGACGTGCGCCCAAGCTAAGCTGAGCTGAGAAAAGAGAAGATAAGCATAAAACACAGATCCCTCACACAAAACTGAAACATTCTCGTCGCGCACCAATGCGGCGGCTTTTCAAAAGATCAAAAGATCAGACTCTGGCCGTGCGGTGGGTGAGGCAGCAGCAAGGGTTTTTGTGTTTGCGCGTTTCAGATCTGCAGCTGCGGAAAAAGTGCACAGCAACAGTAAGTTTTAGAAGAACCCAGGTAGGGCTAGGCGAGGCTAGGCTATGACGAGAACGATCGCGCGCACACGCAGGTGAGAGAGAGCTCCGTTTGGAGAGAGAGCTGAGAGCTGGTAATTGGGAGTCACTAAGTAGAATTGATTAATAAATTAGCTGGGTTGCTGGAAGATAAAAAGGATCTTGGTTGATTTGATCACTGATCGATGAGGAGGAAAAAGACTTGGGAGACTATATTGGCGGGTCACGTGGATATACACCGTCCCCGGGGCCGGCCCCTTTTTGTTTGAAGAAGCGAGGCGAGGCGAGGACTTTGTTCCAGCGTCTGCATTTGAAGACACCCCCACAAAAAAACAAGCGGCTACAGTCATAATCTAGGAGATGTCACTTTTAAAAGCCAGCCATTGAAGAAGTCATTTGGCAAATTTTTTTTTTTTTTTAATTCTTCAAATCTAGTGGAATGCAAACTGGTGCATGAGTATAAGTCAATTTAGCCAAGAATCAAAATGCCTTTCAAAGATGTGACTTGCCACCCTTGGCAGCAGCCAGGTCAAAGCGGTCCGCGTTCATAACCTTATCCCAAGCAGCCACGAAGTCCTTTGTGAACTTCTCCTTGGCATCCGCGCTGGCATACACCTCAGCGACGGCACGGAGCTCGGGTTGGGAGCCGAAGATGAGATCGGCACGAGTTCCGGTCCACCTCTTGGCACCGCTCTTGCGCTCGACACCCTCGAAGGTCTCCTTGCCGGTTGCCTTCCACTCAGTGCTCATATCTAGAAGGTTGATGAAGAAGTCGTTGGTCAACTGACCGGGGCGCTTGGTGAAGACGCCGTTGGAAGATCCATCGTAGTTGGCACCGAGGACGCGTAGACCACCAACAAGTACCGTCAATTCTGGAGCGGAGACACCAAGGACAGAAGCTCTATCGACGAGGTATTGCTCAGAAGACGCGCGGGATGTACCCTTGCCGTAGTTGCGGAATCCATCAACGATTGGCTCGAGGTAAGATAAGCCTTCGACATCGGTCTGCTCTTGAGTAGCATCTGTGCGACCTGGTGTGAAGGGAACAGCAACGCCTGAAGCCTTCTCCAAAGCAGCAACGCCTCCCAGCACAATAAGATCGGCCAGCGATACCTTCTTGCCAAAGCTCTTCTGAACGCCCTCCAGCGCACCGATGACTGAGCTGAGCTGTGCTGGGTTGTTGACCTTCCAGTCTTTCATTGGGGACAAGCGAATGCGAGCACCATTGGCACCGCCACGCTTGTCTGTGCTGCGGAACGTAGAGGCTGACGCCCAGGCAGTGGAGATGAGTTTCTCACTGGAGATACCGGCTCCCAGAATGGATTTCTTCAGGCTGGAGATGTCTGACTCGCTGAGAGTGTAACCCTCCGAAGCTGGAACTGGGTCTTCCCAGATCAAAGTCTCCTTGGGGATCTCTGGACCGAGCCAGCGGGATCGTGGGCCCATGTCACGGTGCAGCAGCTTGAACCAGGCACGAGTAAAGGCATCTGCGAGCAGATTGATGTCACCAGCGAACTTGCGGGAGATCTTCTCGTAGGTGGGGTCGGCCTTGAGCGCGAGATCGGATGTCAACATCTTTGGCAGATGCTTCTTGTTGGGATCGAACGCGTCAGGAATGAAAGCCTCGGCATTCTTGGCAACCCATTGGTTTGCACCAGCCGGACTCTTGGTGAGCTCCCAGTCATACTTGAACAGGTACTCGAGATAGTTGTTGCTCCACTTGACGGGAGTCTTGGTCCAGATGACCTCGAGACCACTGGTGATGGTGTCGGGACCCTTGCCGGACTTGAAGTCGTTCTTCCATCCAAAGCCTTGTTCCTCCAGGCCAGCAGCTTGTGGCTCCTTGCCAACGTTGTCCGAGGGACCTGCACCGTGTGTCTTACCGAAGGAATGACCACCGGCAATCAATGCGACAGTTTCTTCGTCATTCATACCCATACGACCGAAGGTTGTTCCTAGAACCACGCTGTTAGCATCGTACGTGGTATAGATCTGGGAGATGATTCCCGTCCAGCTCCTCTCCCAGACGGGTGTTACTCACGGATATCTCTAGCTGAAGCAGCAGCATCGGGAATGCCATCGGGACCTTCGGGGTTGACGTAAATCAAACCCATATGGGCAGCTGCCAATGGCTTCTCGAGATCACGGCTATGGATGTCGGAGTGACCCTTCATGGACTGGTCTCCGTCAACGACGCCGTGCTCTGCCACTCCTTCCTTGCCATCCGCGTAGCGAACATCATTGCCGAGCCATGTGTCCTCGCCTCCCCAGTAGACCGACTCATCAGCCTCGTATGTGTCGGGACGTCCACCGGCGAAACCGAAGGTTGGGAGACCCATCGATTCGATGGCCACGTTGCCAGTGAGGAGGTATAGATCGGCCCAGGAGATCTTGTTGCCATACTTCTGCTTGATGGGCCAGAGGAGACGGCGGGCCTTGTCGAGACTGACATTGTCTGGCCAGCTGTTGAGGGGGGCAAAGCGCTGCTGTCCCGCACCACCGCCCCCACGGCCGTCAAAGAGTCGGTAGGTGCCGGCACTGTGCCAGGCCATTCGGATGAAGAGACCGCCATAGTGACCGAAATCTGCGGGCCACCAGTCCTGCGAATCGGTCATCAGAGCGGTGAGGTCTTTCTTCAGGCCCTCGTAGTCCAAGGTCTTGAAGGCGGCGGCATAGTCGAAGTCGGGACCGTTGGGGTTGGTGACGGATGTCTGCTGGCGGAGGATGTTGAGCTTGAGGTTGTTTGGCCACCAGTCGGTGTTGCGCGTACCTCCGCCACCGATGTTTGCGTGCTTGACGGGACACTCTCCGGCCATGGTTGTGGTTGAGTTGTGCTTGTGGTCAGTCCGCAGATATGTAGTCGTAGCTGTGACGGGATGATGGAGTGGAGGAGAGGTGGTAGATGTGTTGAAGATGGAAGTGGAGGTGGAGGTGGAGATGGTGGGACGAAGATGAGGATGAAGATGAAGATGAAGTAGCTGCTGTAGCGGTGGAAGGGCTCGTACCATGTCACGTTGGAGGGTGCGTCGAGAGAGAGAGCGTCGAAGGGGATGGAAGTGGTGGAAGTGGTGGAAGTGGTGCAAGTGGTGCAAGTGGTGGAAGGCGGTTCAAGTGGAATCAGCTCAGATCAGCTCAGACCGGACCAGGAAGCTCTTACCCCGCGCGTTTTAAATGGACGAGAAGGACGGAAAATGGGAAGGAACCTTGAGGGACCGTGAGGGACAGAGCGGAGCCATTCTCGAGTCGAGTCGAGTCTGTTGAGTCGATCAATTACCGAGCGATTATTACCAACTCGCCCCACAAAATGTCGTTGTTGTAGCAGCAAGTGCAGAGTAGCAGCCCCTCCTTCGCTCCTTCCTTCCCTCCCTCTTTTCCCCTCCCCCTCCCCCTCCCCCCCACTTCCTCTTCCGATAAGCATCTCCATCTCCATCTCCATCTCCATCTCTCACACCGCACATAGATCGGAAAGAGGCGACTCTTCCTCCACAAAATAAAAGCAATTAGACACAATTGAGACCAATTGACTTCTATACATACATCTAATCTGTACAATTGTCTGATGAGAGTAATTTCTGGTAGCTTGGCTGTGGCAAATCTACCGAGGAACAGAGAGAGAGACCATGACCATTGCATAGACAATAATGCCACCTAGTCTTGCAATTGCAAACTCTCAACCCACAATCCCAAATCTTCAACATCTATATCTCCTCTCTTTCTCTTTCTCTTTCTCTTCCTCTTCCTCTTCCTCTTCCTCTTTTTCCCTCTTTCTCTTTTCCTCTTCACCTCCACCCCATCCCGGCATCTTTCTCAAAATGGCAATTTCCGTCCCCGCCAAGGGTGTGGTGTGTGCATCGATGCCGAACGCGTATCCCGATCTTGCACCGACGACTTGACGACGCAGGACACCATGAACCATGAACCATGAACCATGTGGGAACTTTTCTCGTCTTTCACATCCATCACACACACCCAAGAAAAAACCCCATCGGCTGTACCGTCGTAGCTGCACGTGGCGGGCTTGGCCCACTACTTAGGTGCTTTGTTGATCGACAGAATGTTCTCATGTTCCAAAGGGTCTAGAAGAGTCTGCTTCGTCATCATCACCATCATGATTAGATAACGACAAGGAAGAAGTTCCAAAAAAAAAAGATCTACAGATTGAACAGAAGAATGTTACGATTCTTGCTTCTTCGGACCTGACGGGCGCCGTGCTCCGGGTGCGCCGCGCCTCTTCAAGCTCGCTCTTGTTCACGCTGCTCCGAGCTCACCTGTGCAAGGGTCCGGTGAGTGACTGAAGAACCGTACACATGGGATCTGCCATATCTTTCTCCCTCGCCAATTCGATGATTTAATTTTTATCTGTAATATACTGTTGCACATAAGACATCTTGATGGAAATATATCCTTGCATCTGATTGATTGATTGATTGATTTATGGACCCTGGGGCGCTCACATTCTCTTCGCCCTCTTCACATGCTACCACAGTCAGACTCGAGTTTCGAGCTGGGGTCACAATGACATCACACCCTGTCGTACCGTAGCGAAGCTCTTCCTCACGCAACATCAAACAAACCAACCAAAACTGCTGCAGAATTTACTTTCATGTAGTTCCTCATTTTAACCAACCCTGTCCAATTGATCAACTACAATAGTTGCAGATCCAAATGGAGCATCCTAGTAAGTCTTTTCCTCAGGTACTTGAATCTGCTTTTTTCGCGTGGCCCCAATGTTTGAGTCGATACCGAGCTAGAACTTGAGCTTCAAGCTCAAGCTCAAGCTCAAGACACAACAAAATACCTTCAATCTATCTCCATCCTCATCCCCAATTTAGCATTACGACACATCACATCACATCACATACTCCCCGAAAAAGAAAAAGAAAAATCAAGAAGACAAAAATACTGTAACTAACGAATCAACCTCCCACAGAAAAAGAAATCTCCAACATAATCCACCTCCTCACAGAAGGCTCTCCCTCCGACCAGAAAGAGACGCTCGACACCTACTTCCTGCCCTCCGCCTCCTTCACCCACCCGCTCTGCCGCGTGCCCAGCTTCTCCCACGTCGCCCTGCCGCTGCTGGGCGAGATCGACTCGCGGTGGGTCATCTGGATGATCTATCGGTGGTACAAGATTTTGTCGCCGCGGATTGTGCTTGATGTTGAATGCGATGGTAACTTTCTCCTCCCCTCCTCCTCCCTTCTCTAATCCCCAATTTCCCCTTTTTCCCTATATCCAATCAACCAAATCTGTCTATCCACAACATCTACTCACACTTCTCCCCCCCAAAAAACAGAATTCAACCAGAAATCCTCCCTCCTCTACATCGACATCCACCAGATCTTCGCCCTCTTCTTCCTCCCCTTCTACAGAGCCGACGTCCGCCTCACCACGAAACTACACCTCCTCAAATCCCCCGCAGACGGCAGGTACTACATCAGCAGCCAGGAGGACCTCTATCAGAGCAGCGAGGTGGTGAAGTTCTTCTGGCCGGGCGGCGCGACGGTCGTTGGGGTGGCGCAGATCTTTGCGGCGCTTGTTTGTGTTGTGGGGGCGCTGGCGCTGGCGCCGGTTACGTGGGTTTATGAGAGGAGGAGTAGGGGGGTGGGGGTTAATGGGGTCGGTAAGAAGTTGTGAGGTGGACGATATACGCCTACAAAATCTGTGTTTGTGAAGCCGCTACAGTAAAACCTCGATATAAGAATACGATCGCGGATCCTATCTGGCATTCCTTAGATGGAGGTATTCTTATATCAAGAGGCATATAATAGGTATTATGTGAGCTAGAAACCCCTAATTCACATTTCTTACCTCTCAGGTATTCTTATAGCCAGCTTCTTCTATACCATGCACAGCTAATCCACCAGCATACTCTTTTCGTCCCCGTCTTGGAATCTCTTGTCAACCATCTCCCAGTCCCTTTATGACCTCGTCCATTCATTCTTAATTCACTCCTTCTTGAACTTGGGTTCATACAAATACTGGTCTGCTTACTGTGGGACAAGATTGCTCTCTAATGATCAACAGCTTGGCAATCGAAACATACCTTTCCAAACCCCTTTCGCGCCCGCGGGGTCTTTTAAACGTCTGAGCTCGATGCGCCACGGCGCCTACCTATCCTAAGAGGCTCTCTGAGCGGCTAATCGGCTTGCAGTTTCCGTTTCCGTCTCAACGTCGTTTAAAGAAGTAGTAGCTGCACTTGCTTTATATATAGAAGACATGACCATCAACCAACGCATGCAACATATATGTATACATTCCAATACCCTCGCCTTTCTCGGCCTACCGACTCTTTCCCACATATTTACAGATGTAGGACCGACTCCCCCCAGACTTTCTCTCATTCGACAGCCTTGGCGCGTAGTGTTTCAACTTTTTACTACCTTTAGGTGGATGCATACGAAATGGCGTACAAGCCACTGCTGATCAGCTGAAGATGTAGGCCAATAATTTTTCTAACTTGCATATGAAGGCTGACTACCAGGCTCCCCTTACGTTACACAGACAGCCTTATTGTCCACCTTCCTCTGATTTTCCTCTTTGTGCTCGTCCAGATTCCTAGACAACACGAGATACGGAAAAATTTTGGAAACGATATGGACGAGCGTACGCGAACGTCAGAATTGCCCCGGCTACCAGATTATCAATACGAACCCCTGATCTCTGCCGATGCTGTAAGAGTCATCATCTTGTATTCTGCGACTTCCTTCGACTGCCCTCTCCGCTGTCACATCACCCAATATAGTCGCTCCATCGACTTAGCCAATGCAGATAATGATGTTCGATATTCTGCGGTATCTTACACATGGGGAGACCAAATACCTTCCCGTCGCCTGATTTGCGCGAGTCACGACCCTGAAGCTCCAAACGATTCAAGTCTGAGCATAACGCCCAATGTCGACTCAATTCTACGACATCTACGCAAACCCCACAAGTCAGTATCTCTGTGGATCGATGCCGTTTGTTTAAATCAGCAAGATGGTGTGGAAAAGGGGCAGCAGATCCAGCTAATGGGCGAGATATATCAAACAGCTAAGAAGGTGCATATATGGCTCGGTGACGATGATGAAAATCAGGGCGAAGATACTTTTGCACTGATACGAGGATTGAAAATCAAATACGGTCGTTTCATGGGATACGCGCTTGGTAATAGGTTCATGCTCGACTCTCACCAAACCGCTCTTGTTACCGCTTTCTTCCAACGACCTTGGTTCAATCGCCGCTGGGTAATACAAGAGATATCACTGGCTCGTTGGGCAGTCTTTCACTGGGGCTATGCTTCGCTAGACATATCTTCCTGGCTGAGGCCAATCTTGGCGAATCTTCACAGCGTTATTAGCCTTTACGGCTCCAACATGCTGCTTGGTGCCATCAGTACGCCAGCGAAAGGTCAGAGTCTCCTTTCGCTGCTTTGGCAATTTGATCAATCTGAATGTGGAGATCCTAGGGATAGAATTGCCGCTCTTGTAGGTTTAGCATCTCCAGAAGATCGCATTCATCTCAACTACAATACAGACGACCAGCGGAAAATTTATCACCAAGTTGCTATTCAGATGATCAAGAAGAACCATCGATCTGCTGACGTTTTGATGAAACATATCTTTGCTTTTGGACCTTTGAACCTAGATTCCAATGATGAGCTAACAGGCTTATCTTGGGTCCCAAATTGGGCCGGTCGACGGACTGAGCTGCCATTCTCGTACAATGCACATCTATCAAGTCCACATGAAATGCCAGTAGAAGCTTGGTCTGGGCTACGGCCGGTAAGCACTTCCATTTTTGATGAATAGCCAAGGACCCCGACTGATCAAGTATCGTCTTAGGCATATCGTAATACAGACACGTATACCTGGTTTGAAATGAGAGGAGACAGCTTAGACATGATTCAGAGTTCCAGATCAGGAAGGTTATACCAATGGACTGTGGAACAAGAGTTCAAATTTTATAAGTCACAAAATGTATGGCAAGACACTATTGATGTGCTTCGACCATTACTAGCTGACTTCGAACTCGCAAGCGCTTACGACCTTCATCACCAGGGCCAGGATCTATTAAATCTTCTCAATCATTTCATCAAGTGGAGAAACCCTCTCGAAACAAGAGTGAAGCTTCTCGATATGACTTTCTGGAATGCTATAAAGAATTCTCAAAATCTGAGCCCTGGTGACATAGACTGTCTCACGAGGGTAGGTGCTATACTAAGGGAATATATATTAACACGAGTCCGTGCCGAGGGACAGAATCGAGTCTACAGGCATACTTGTGGATTTGCTCTTGGGCCTCGGAATACCAGAAAGGGGGATGTTCTCGTTTCTCTCGACAATGATGTGATATCTAATCACTCCGAGATCCCTCACTCACACCCCACTATCTGTCTTCGACCCATTACAAACCAGGGGCCAATAGTAAAACCAAGCACCGAAACAAGACTTCTTCGTAAAGTTTTACATTCGATTATGAAAAAAGATAATAATAAAAATAGCAGTACATTGGAGTCTATAGACCCCATGACCGGCCAAGCTTACAGCGAAGCACTTCCTTACAAAGTCCATATGTTGGGCCCAGCATATTGTGTTGATACGTATATAGATCTCCAGTATATGGAGGAATATCGTGCACGTGGAAGGAAGAAGGGAGAAACACGATCAGTGATTCACATAGTATGACAAGCCGGTTCCCTAGCGTACTCCGAATCAGTTGCCTTGTATTGAAAGATCAGTTAGGCAAAGTCTTGAATGAATGTGGTGGTTATGATCCGTCGAAAGTCTGCTGCCAAAAGAGAAAGAGAAAGGGTAATGGCGTTAGAAAGACATATGTGATATATAAACATCTCTACGACAAAGACTGGAATACCAACATACTTGCGTAGAAGAACCCATCTCGTCGCGCAAGACCAGGATTTGCACGTGGGATCCCGTTACCTTGTCTGGTTGCCCAGCCCCCCTAATATGACAACACCACTAATACCAACCCTAAGCGAGCTCCCTCTCTCTTCGCTGCGCTCCGCCTATAGAACCCCTCTATTGACAAGTAAATAAGAATCCCAACCTCCTCTTTTCTGTCCATGAATAGCATCAGGGTGGATTTGGGTCTGCCCCTCTTATGAAAAAGATCCGATCGTTCCGAAGTACGCACAGCGGGAAAAAAACGAGGCGAGGAGCACACGCTCCGGAGATTCGAGTTTGATTCGGTGCTACAGCCGTACGTACAGTCCGTAGCCTTGGAAGATGCCTGTGACGACCTCGACGCTTGTTGCTTATTCCCAGCTTCTCACTCTCTTCCCACATCTTCCTCTCTTCTACAACACCGAACATACTCTCACTCTTACCACTTCACCCTCTCTCTCCGTCGCTCGTTCACACTTTTGATTGTCGCATCACTGGGTGTTGATCAGATCTACGACTACGATCTCCTCCTGCAGACAAGAAGAGAGCACATAAGACCAAACCCTGTTATTATCGCAAGGCCAGCCCCCCCCAGCTCGGACCCGATAAACAAGATCAGCAGCAAGAAGACGCAACACCACATCATCCAGTACCAGGTCTGCGATTCCACCTCACCACAACACCAACACCAAGAGCTATACATCATCCATAACATCAAAAAAGGCGCGCAAGAACAAGATACATCTCTCTGCCTGCGAGGCGCCCATCGCCCATCGCAATGGCTCCCATCGCCCTCTCCTCCTCCGCCGCCGCCAACGCGCTCTCCAGCCTCGCCGCCCGCCTCCCATCGCCATCCAACCTCGACATCAACCTCAACCTCGACCTCGAAACCCTCCTCATCCAACGACGACACCCACACACACTTCCCTCTCCAACACCCACCACAACCTCCTCCTCCTCCTCCTCCTTTTCCTTCATCTCGCGCATCCTACACGCAAGACAACAAACAGCCTCCATCATCCCCACCGGCTACGGCAACCAGAACAACAGCCTCCCCCCGGGCACCGTCGCCGGCATCGTGCTCGGCTCTGTCGCGGGCTTCCTGCTCATCCTCTGGCTCATCTACACGTGTCTGAACTTCGGCTCGGGCTTCGGTGGTGGCGGCAGCGCGTACACGGAGTCGGTGGTCGTGCAGAACAGGCGGAAGAGTAACCACGGGAGCACGAGTCACAGGAGTAGGAGGGCGAGCGAGGTATGTTTTCTTCTCCTTTTTTTAACCCTTTCCTTGATACTTCCTTCTTCTGCCTTTCCCCCCCTCCCCTCCCCTTACCTAGGTTTACTTTTGTTCACTGGGGGCTGGGGTTTTGGGATTGTTCTCTCTCTCTCTCTCTCTCTCTCTTTCTCTCATCATAGAGACTAACATATCTTTCCCACACCCACAGACAGTAGAGATCCGCCGCTCGGAATCCATCAGACCCCCGCCCCGCCCCCCTTCCCCGATCCGCATCGTGCGCGACCCGTCGCCTGCACGCAGCGCGCGCATCATCGTCGAGGAGAGGCGGGAGGAGCGCAGAGCGCCGCCGAGCCGGAACGTGAGTGACGAGGTGGTCGTCATCGAGGAGCACAGCCCGCCGCGGAGGAAGAAGAGCCACCGGGAGAGGGAGGAGCGGGAGCGCGAGGTCGAGAGCGGCTTCCGCACGGTGGATCCGCTGGCTTATGGGGGTGTGATGGGGGGGAATAGCAGGCGGTCGAGTCGGAGGAGGGACTGAGCGAGCGAGCGAGCGAGCGAGTGATTGACTGATTGATGGATTGATTGAGTGATGCGTGCATGAGGGGCTGTTGTTCAATTTCGTATACCTCAGTGGGGTACGGTACGCTGGTAGGGGAAATGGTGGCACAGTACATAGGGTGTTTTTTTTTTGGGAAGGCAGGGGAAGGGCAATACCCGAGAATTGAAATAGGTTTCATTCAAGGGCAATCCGGCATCCGGGATTCGAAAGGAAGCGTTTGAGATGGGGAGGAACAACGGGGAGAAAAGTGAAAAAGGGGGGACTTTGTATTCTGGTCGTCTGAAGCTTTGTTTGCATCCTTTTTATATATCCCCTGGGGTCTGGCTGTATGGCATGGTATGATATCGAGTGTCAGTGTTTGTTTGTTTCCCCCTCGCCCCACCTCTGTCTGTACCTGGCGAGCAATTTCTGGCATTTCTGGCATACATACATACATACGTAAATTACATGTAGAGTTGAATGGAATAACATATCAGAGCCAAAGCTAAAGCTAAGCTACCTTTTTTCTCCCCCTGCTGTGCTGTGCTGTGCTGTGCTGCGTTCATCTATCTGTTTGGTTTGGTTTAGTTGGTTTGGTTTAGTTCGTCCTCGGATTTTCTAGGTAGCTCGGGTTATTCCTCAGAGTTTTCATATGATATATAAATAAATAAATAAATAAATATAGATATATAGATATATATACTCTAATTATCTGATTTTATGACAAATGGCTATACCACACAAACACAAACATACTACCCACTCACGGCTGGTTGGTTGTTTTTTCTACGTTTTTTTATTTGTTTTTTTCTTTACCAAATTTTTACCCATCCCACCCCCCCTAGGTAAGACGGAATGGAAAATTGCTAGGGTTAGGTTTTTTTTTTTGCTGGCCTTTTTTTTGCTCTGTGCTCTGTTGGACTGTATGAAGGGAGCTGGAGAATTTTGAAAAGATGAGTTGGTTTGGATTTTTATGGATGCGTGAGGGAGGGAGGGAGGGCTGGGGTGGAGGGGGAATGAGGGATGGGATATTTTGGAATTTGGGGAATTCATGCTGCAAGTCAATAGAGAAATAATACAGATCGCTAGACTGGTCGCCTTCCCAAGGCTTTTGTCTGGTTTTGATCCCGTTTTGCAATTGTATCAGAAGTGAGGTTATAAAAGGCTTGGGTTGTTCATTCTTCTACGTAATTAAAGCATGTCTTGATATAATATATTTATTCGCTAGGGTTGGCAGGGCAGGTACGACTGTATTGCACCGTAATTACTGCAAACAAATTGTGAGTAGAAGGAAGTTTTTTCGGAATGTGTAAATTAAATCGCAAAAAGTCACGTCTCGCCATGTGCAGATGGAGAAAGAATTGAATGTATATGGGGTATTTCAATGCCTCATCATATGGAGATGCATAATAGGTTTTTTTTGGTGGAATAGATGGACTACAGAAGAGCATATAAAACTTGGTGAGAGGAGAACTTCTCTGACAGCTTGCAAGTACCGTAGACAGGCGCAGGGGTTCTTCAAAGGATTTCACGCAGGATGACTGTAATATATCATGTACGAAAGATCTTTAGAAGAATCTCAGAGGCGTATTCCATTTCGAGCTGAGCAGCGACGTAGAATTGCGATTGTGCCCTGGCTATCGCGAATCGATGACACTATATGTTTGCTTGACAGAAAATGCATGAATCTGGAAAGTGTGCCATAGTAAATAGTAAGATACCATATCGATGTGCACGCGACTGCTGAACACCGAGCAACTCCGCCTATTGCAACGACTCCCCCACGTGAGATCTTTCCTCTTTCCCAAACTCGAATTCTGCTCTCGACAAGCGCACTCGTGATATCGCTATGCAAGGTCTCGTTGCCAATTGAACATGACGATCATTTGTTCTCGATCAGATTCTTTGCATATAGTATACAAATTCCCATTCTGCGATGTCGGACCCGCTACTGGGCGTTTTCCTGCAGTCAGCATCGGCATAAATCACTCCTGGCTTCAGGAACCCCCAGCTCAGGAAGACTTTCTCCACGATAGTAGAAAGCGTGGGCAGACAGGGAGACTTTATGCCCTGCTGACCATAGACAAGACGTATGCCATGCATCTGGTTGGTGTCTCGGCCAACTTCTGCAACGGAGTTCTCCAGGCGAGCATATGTACGATTTTGAACACCGTCAGACGGCGTTGGATGAATAAGCCAGCAGCAGCAGCAGCAAGAAGCCATCTTAGCCTGTGAGCTTCTTTCCCAGGGTCCAATCGGCAAATTTCCTTGGGCTTGGGGGCAGGCCAGGACGATAACGGGGCCCGCTATGTTCCAAGCGGGATGCTGAAGGGCGCGCTCGTCATCTTTCATGTCAAAACTATCTGCAAGTGCGCTGAAAGCCCCACTAAACTCTGTCGGGAGCACCTATCCAGTCGAAGAGCGCCATGGCAGGGTAGGATGACTGTTCGAGATCAACTTACGCAGAGTGGAAGACGACTGGAAGCAATAGAAGAACGGAGAAGCTTGAATCAGGGTCCTGGCTCTTCTTTAGTACTTACTCCAGACCACGCCCTCTACGCCCTCTCTTTGATTCCTCATCTTTCTCCTTTGCGTTGTGTGCTCCAATTGTTCGGGTCCTGGCCTGGTGTTTCCCCCTTCGTGAGGCCCAGCCCACTCTACGCACTGAGGGCTATTACCCTGCGCCCTCTGCATGACTACAATTGACGAAGGCGACGAGACCAAGGATATGGACGAGTTTTTCAATTTCGAGGATGCGGCTCGTCCGCACGATTCCAACATCGATGCTGATGTGGACTTCTCTGACTTCCCTGACTTCCCCCAGGGCCCTTATGATGTTAATCTTGCTTTTGCTCAACCTGAACATGACGAAGAAGCCTTCACGGCTTTGCAGCACTTTCCTGGCCCTGGGGAGCAACTTGACTCCAATCTGAATTTTAACCTCAATGGCCAGGCCGGCACGATGGACACGGCCATGTTGAGCCCTGCAGACTTTACGGATTTTGGTAGATGGATCGATGGCTCTGGTGTGCCCACCGAACCCTGTACGAACTGTCGCCGGAAGAGGATCCATTGCAAGATCATCAACGAAGGTCTACGGAAGGGCTCGTGTACAAGCTGTGTTGCCCTTACACGCTCCTGCAGTTTGACCCACGACCCAGGCCGGGGTCGGACATATGGCCCTAACCATGAGCAGGCAAATGATCTTAGCTTACCTGAGGGCACTATCGATAGCATGGAAGTTGCTTTCCTGGACATGCCCTTAGATCTAGTCCGTCAAGCCTGCGACTATTGTTGCAGCAGAGGATACCAGTGCAAGCAAATCAACGAAGACGGCCGCATTGGCGCCTGCACAAGTTGCGTTGCCCTTGAGCGTCACTGTAGCTTGGCTCATCATGACAACCTTGGAGACTGGAAGATCAACGACGGCATGAATCCCAGCAATACTTGGATCCCAGCCAAATCACCATTGGAATCTACGGATGTTATGTCGCAGAGCAGGTCAACACCAAACCTGCTGTCATTGAGGTCATCGGAGGAGAATATGCAGGCTGAGGCTAGCGAGGTTAACCCCAAAGTCGGAGCTAGATTCTCAAGGGAATCACTTCGTGCTCTCAGGGGCTGGTTAGCCAGTCATCACAGGCACCCATACCCAACGGACGAGGAAAAGGAGATGCTACAACGCCAGACGGGTCTCAACAAGACACAAATAACTAACTGGCTAGCCAATGCTCGCCGGCGTGGCAAGGTTCGAGCACCAAGATCCACCTCTCCTAGTGTAAGCAACTACGCCAGAGCTATGGATATCCCACGACGAGCTACGCCTGCCCTTGAGGAAATGAACCCCTTGGAAAGATGGAAAGTCTCTCCTCCTGAGAACGAACCTGCTTCTGCTACTGCTATTGCTAAAGCTGTTACATCTTCTACCTTCTCCTCTGGCCGCGACAGTCCTTATACGGGGAGCTATGGACGTTCGGACGACGGATCTGGTCGATCCATATGCAACGTCTCATCTACCAGCAGCTTGGGCACCTCACACTCGAGCAATGGCTCTTTTGCCTCTGCATTCTCCCACAAGTCACGAGGCTCATTCGGCTCATTCGGGTCCTTTGGGAATAGAGGACGTAGACGTCGTCGCCGCCAAGCACCAAAACCCGTCACAATGCCCAAGCCCAACGGCCCTGTTCGGACTTTTCAATGTACCTTCTGTACCGAGACTTTCAAGACGAAGCACGACTGGCAAAGGCATGAAAAATCGTTGCATTTGTCACTGGAGCGCTGGATATGCTGTCCCAATGGCGCAACACAGTTTGATGTAGAATTCGACCGGACTCGATGCGTTTTCTGCGGCTTGGCGAACCCTCCTGATGGACACGCGGAAGTACACAATTTCTCTAGCTGTGCTGAGCGATCACTAGAAGAGCGAACGTTCTATCGGAAGGATCACCTTCGTCAACACCTTAATCTTGTACATGATGCCAAATTTCAAGGCTTCTCAATGGAATGTTGGAAGGCGGTCACACCCGAGATCAGATCCAGATGTGGTTTCTGCGGAATTGTCATGGGCTCTTGGAGTTTCCGAGTCGATCATCTAGCCGAGCATTTCAAGGGCGGTAAATCTATGGCTGACTGGAAGGGTGACTGGGGTTTTGAGCCTCAAGTGTTGGACATTGTCGAGAACGGAATGCCCCCGTGTAAGTACTTCTATCAAGATTGCGTAGAATCAGATACTGACAGGTCAACAGATCTTATTCATGATGAACGAAACAGCATGGACCCTTTTGAGGCGTCTGACAACTCTCCATCCGAGAACAGGACGTTGGAGGACCTAATTAAGATTGGTCTTGTGGAATACATCAACGAGCGCGTTCTGAAGGGAGGCGTGCCTACTGATGAAGACTTGCTCACCGAGGCTCGGCGCATTATTCGCAGGTCGGACGAAATCCTGTCCTCGCTTGGAGACGTAGAGGTCTCTTGGTTCCGCGATCTAATCCTTTTGTCGGGAATCCAAAGTCACAGCGAAGGAACTTCTCCAACGTCTGCAAGCGTGCATTTGATTCCAAAATCCGGTGTCACGAATGGTCCTGAGCCGTACAGCTCTACAGACACGACACTTATCAAATGCTCGAAAGAGCGGGCTTTGAAGTCCTTCGTAGACACCAAGCAAGCACTGGGCCTAACTGCTACTGATTCGGAACTGCAAGTTGAAGCCTGCCGCATCTTGGACCAGGTTGAGTTTACTTCAAACTACAAATGCAAAGGAGGGCTCACTTGGTTCAAGTATCTGGTCACTGCATCGACCGAATGGCTGAGTGACTTTAGGAGACGAGTTGCTTTGCCCAGGACGTCCGAGATGGTCTGTGAGCATATTCGTTCTACTGACGACAAGACTATCGACTATAGCATACATAATCAGCGTAGATTGGAGACGGAGATGATCGACTATGTCCGCCTCCAGAAGGCGCTCGGGGTCTTACCCACAGATGCTGATTTGCAACGCAAAGCTCGAATGATTGTTTATAAGAACGACGATTCATGGAATCAGACGGTCATTGATGACCCTGCTATATTACTCTTGTTCAAACGTCAACAGGGCCTGGCGCCGGAAAATGAGGACGGCCCTGATATGCCAACTTTATCAGAGGCCATTGAACTCGGGGCTGCTCAGGAAAGATCGATTTCTTCCCCAAAAACTTTACATTGGGACCTGGAGCAGACTGGGATTGGCTTGCCTTCGCCTGGCGCTCGCCCAAGTAGCGACGGTAATGCTCCTCCACTTCCGGGCATTGCACCACCTTTTGATCAGCCTCTTCATACTACGACTCAGAACCAGCCGTCTGCGAATTCCAACCCGGTGATGCCCTTAAAGTACTTCCTGAACGATGCCAACTGCTACGGCCGACTGGTCCGAGAACTGTCTCGCTTCGTCACGACGTGCATCTCTCCCAATAATCCCAATAGCCACGTAAGAAGCCAATCGCTCACCGCTCGCTTCACGCTAACATACATTTTCTAGATCCCAACAGACGCCGAAATCCAGAACCAAGCTCGCTGGGTTATCTACGACGATGATGATCCTTGGAACCAAACAGCAGCTGACAACGCTGAATGGCTCATTCGATTCAAGCGGGACGTCGGCCTCTCACCATCTGAAGGTCCTGGTCTGCCTGTCACGTCGGTCTCCTGGCAAGCCGAGCAGGGCGGCTCTGGCTTCTGCCCGCCGTACCTTAATCCCAAGCGACCTGCTTTTTCATATACCGACGACGTGCCAGTCAAGATGCAAGACAAAACCTACAGTATCAAAGCCACTACAGCCCAAAAGTACCTCAAGAATCTCGGCAAGCGATACCAGCCTCCTGCGTCTATTTTCTGCTCTCGAGAGCTTGAAACGGGCCTTAACGCTTATGTTATAGAAGAGATTGCCAAAGGCTTGCATCCTTCAGATGAGCAGCTCAAGGCGAAGGCCCGAGAGATTCTGGGCACTGACACGACAGCTGCGGATGATGTGCAGCTGCTTGAGAAGTTCAAGGCTATGCATGGTATGGGCAGCACCACCACGTCCTCACCCGCCTCTGCTGGTCCCTTTCTCGATGTCTCGGAAGAGGATATACTCGCCAGCTTCGACGCGGAGCTCATTCAAATCAACAGCATGGATTTCAGCTCAGCGGACATTTCCCCTGTATTAGGCTCAGATCGCGAGAACTCGCCTACTGTTGTGCAGGTCGAGCAGCCGCAGAACCTGTTGGACTTTGCCGATGTGCATCGTGTGAGCGCTGCTACCGCTTCTCCTCTGAGACGACATGCGAGCGAGAAGTTGGCCAAGGCACATGGGTTCTCGATGCCGTTGCCAATGACTCAGCAGGGTCATGTTGACGATGCTGCGGAGGAGTCTCTGCCACCGCTTGTCGAGTGCGGTCCTGGTTCCGGGAACTGGGAAGCTTGCGGAGATTTAGATGTAGATGATGACCCGGCGATTCGATGAGACAATGCGGTGTTTTGCTAGATTGGGTCATGACATTGGCTGCGAGCAGAGCTAGCGATGTGCTGGAATTTTCAACAGTGGAGTATCTACGGGTCGGTTTCAAGGGCGAACAAAATGATCTTTGCTATATTCTCTTCGTATGTTTGGATTTGAATTTTATGGAATAGGGATTCGGGGAAGAGTGCACCTCGGATTCATACGTGAATATAATGGTGTGGCCTGAATAGATATATAAAGAAACCAAGAGGATGAAATCAGTTTTTGTGTAACACGGAAGCTTTTGATAAACTCTTGTCAAAGTATTACCTCGTAGAGAGCGTATTACTTCACTTCTGCCTTTCGCTGAGGTTACATGATTATATTCTAGCACACGTCATGTAGGAGAGGTATTTAAGCCACATGATTGACTCCAAAGAAGGACAACGTTGCGATCTGACACCGGGTTCTTAACTTCCCATGCTCAGCCACAGTTGTGGCGCCCCACGACTTGCGACATCAAGTGTAGCACCCCTCCCAAGCATCCGGACACTCCCTCCTCAAACATTCTTCGTTTTCATCGTTGTCACTTTTTGTCATCTTTGTAGTTTCCTGCGACTCTTTTTATTTCGAGAAAAATTCCTAGTTCGAGTGCACCGGATGCGCGGAACTCAACAGAGCCTCAGTCCGTTACGTATTCAGCATCCGCTGATTAACCGCATCTAGACCATTTGCGACGAGGAAGTGAAGTCATCTTTCGGGAATCGTGGGCGCAATCAACTCCGAGCCTTGTCACTCAACTTCCAGATAATCCTTAAAGACCTCAGTGTCTTCGAGGGGGAACAATCCAAGAAAACACCGGCGCAAACAATAGCATAGTACGGCGTTCAAGTATACAAGCCCTACTCTCGCCCTTCTAATCGCCACATATACGAATCACCGAAGCCAAACGACATCCGCAAGAACTCTTGACCTCTTCGTTCCTCCTCGTCTTCCAATCTAATATCTACACATCCTACAACAATGTCACAAAAATACGACCCTCCATCCTCGCCTCCCCCGCCAGCCTACGGCACCACCTCCCCGCCGCACCCACAACCGGCCCATATCCCCCCTCAATCCACAGGCAATAGCACAGACATGTACGGCGCCTCTCCCTACCACCAACCGGGCACTCCCCAAGGCAACTACCAGAACGTCTACCCCCCTCAGAACCAATCTCCTTTTCCTCAGCAACAACAGCAACAAAACGGCTACCCGGGCCAACAGCCACAAGGCGGATATTACACCCCGGGTCCGCAGATGGGCTACGCGCAGCAGCCTCAGCAGGGATATTATGGACCGCCGGGCCCGCAGCAAGGGCCGTATGGGTATGGGCCGCAGGGTTACTATGGAAGGCCTCAGGGGCAGTACGTAGATGATAGGCGGGGAGGGGGCGGCTTTGCGGAGGCGCTGTTGGCCAGTCTGGCGTGCTGCTGCTGTTTGGATGCTTGCTTGTTGTTTTAGGGGGACAGAGGAACAGATTGGTAGTATCAGGAGACGAATACAAATTTCGATGCGGAAGGAAAGCCTGCTGCGCGGACCGACATCAAGGGTAGAGTGGGCGAGGCGTTCGGAGCTGGACTTCTTATGACGGGGAGTTCGGGGCAAGGAAAGCTGCAAAGAAGAGAGATGGAAAATTGTACATGGGATGAAAAAGGGGAATTTGATAATAACTATGGGATTCAACCACTGAGGAGAGGAACTGGTAGCTGGAAGCTTGTACAAATCGATGTGATAATATTGTATGTTGGATGGAGCCTATTGCTACTAGTCTGGAGCACGGCAAAGCTTTGTTGGAGTCTACAGTTCACTTTTGAGATCATTATATAGCTACAAGTCCTGCTCACTATCATACACTTTCAATTCTTTGTACCACCAGCGCCGTCGCGGCGCCACCGCCATTACAAATAGCAGCAACGCCATACTCCCCTGGCTTCAGTTGATGCAGTAAAGTAGTTAGAATCCTTGATCCTGAGCTCCCTAGTGCATGACCAAGGGAAATAGCGCCACCGAGTGGATTTACCTTCGCGCCTTCTAAGCCGAGAATCTGTTTGAATGATCAGTATATAGCTAGAAATCTATGCAATTCATAAAGGACTTACCTTCTCATTTGCTTTGATGACAGCCGCAAATGCTTCATTGAACTCCCAGACGGCTACATCTTCCTTCTTGATGCCTGCTCTCTCTAATGCTATAGGTACTGCTTTTGCAGGGGCGACTGGGAAATCAACAGGATCGATTGCCGCATCTGCTGAGCCGCATATCCTAGCTAGGACTCGAGATCCACTCCCATATTCTTGCGCGATAGCCTTACTGCCCAACACCAGCGCACTGGCACCGTCATTTAACGTCGACGAGTTGGCTGCGGTGACCGTGCCCGAGCCATCTCTTACAAAGGCAGGCTTGAGTGTAGACACCTTGTCGAGCTTGATGTCCAGGTACCCCTCATCAGTGTCGATGACCGTCGCCCCTTTCCTCCCCTTGACCGTGACGGGGGCGATCTCCTCCCTGAACGCATCGTTCTTCCACGCCTCCTGCGCCCGGGCGTAGCTCTGCTTTGCATACTCGTCCTGCATCTCCCGCGTGATCTCGTATTTCTTCGCCGTGGTCTCGGCACACACGCCCATGTGGAACTTGTTGTACACGTCCGTCAGCCCATCCTTCAGTAGACCATCTTCCATGACGATGTTCCCGAGTGGAGCTTGTCCGCTTGCACGAGGTACGTACAGAGGAACGCGGGACATGCTCTCCATCCCACCTGCGATCTGTGCTTCTGCGAGGCCGAGCTGGATGTTTTGCGCGGCGAATACCACGGCTTTGAGACCGGAAGCGCATACTTTATTGATGGTGATGGCTTCAACTGTGCTTGGGAGGCCGGCGAAAATGGTAGCTTGCCGGGCTGGAGCTTGCCCTACTGAACCTTGGAGGACGTTACCCATGTATACGTCTGTGATTTTGGAGACGGGGACTTTGGATTTCTCGAGAGCGGATTTGATGGCGACAGCACCGAGTTCGGGAGCAGTGACAGAGAGAAATGAGCCATTGAACTTGGAGGATTAGTAGAACACATGCTAATGTAGGGGAAATACATACCTTAGCCGTTGGTGTTCTTGAAGCACTCAGGATATATGCATCTTGTACTTCTTGTCTAGCCGAGGCAGTACTACTGAAATGCCGTTGTACTTGTCCTAGACGCTGTTTTGATGTGGAGGAAGAATTCCGGAGGGAGGACATGGCAGATCGTAGAGACATGATGCGACAACGAGGGAATGCACTGCAGGGAAAGACGAACTTCATGTGAAAGAGAGACTTTTTGTTTATATATGCATATGGTGCATGGAAGCCCGTCACTAGCCTTAAGCTCGGCACAAGGAAATCGGAAGCACGCGGGGAAATCTTATCGGATCTCACGTGATAAGGCGATAACCTTCCTTCCGTGCTAATCTGAGCTTTTGTTCCGCCTCCGCCTTGTTGACTCCGAAGCGGTCTGCAGCGTCCTTGACCATACTTTACCACATCAGAATCCGCGTCTTGGACCTCGAAGATCTCGTGTATCGAAGACATCCACGTTGAAGGCGGGATCCTGTGGTTATTGTTTCACCCTCAGCCATTGGTACATATCCGACGGCTCCACGTCCGGGAACCCACATACCTCACGCTATCACGTACAAACAATCATCTCACACCACGAATTCCTCTTGTGTGCCATATGCGTACGGGGTTTTAAATACTATAATACAGCCTATACCTTGCAAGATTTGCTACGATGTCTACTGCCGCTCGTCGCCGTCTCATGCGAGACTTCAAGGTTCGTGGCGAGAAGTACACGATCGTGTTTCAAGACTAATTAACTCTTCAGCGCATGCAAACGGACCCTCCAGCTGGCGTATCTGCATCTCCTGTGGCAGACAATGTGATGACATGGTAAATGATCCTCAAGACTACGAGACTAGCCGGATGCTGACCCCTTCTTCCAACAGGAACGCTGTCATTATCGGCCCAGCAGATACTCCCTTCGAGGACGGCACATTCAGACTTGTGATGCACTTCGAGGAACAATACCCAAATAAACCTCCTGCGGTCAAGTTCATTAGCAACATGTTCCATCCTAATGTATATGCCACCGGCGAACTCTGTCTGGACATTCTGCAGAACCGGTGGAGTCCGACCTATGATGTGGCGGCTGTCCTCACGAGCATTCAAAGGTGAATACTACGAGCTACCAAGAGCGATATGCTGATACTCTGATAGTCTTTTGAACGATCCAAACACCAGCTCGCCGGCAAATGTCGAGGCATCTAATCTTTACAAGGACAATAGACGGGAGTACACCAAGCGAGTGCGGGAATCGGTAGAGAAATCCTGGGAAGATTGATTGAACTGCATCAAGATATTGACATGGCGGAAGAGGCATATCAGCGAATGGTCATGGTGGGGTTCTGGAGTTCTCGGGCGCTTTTCCACTTATCGTGCGGGCAATGAACGGAGTAAGTCAGGTAGCTGGGAGATATCATGCATGCATAGCACTGCGAGGCTTGTATCAGCTTTTGTCAAACTCATTAAGCAAATATACCATTTCCAATCGCCTGCGATAATAATGAACTGTGATAATATGTTGGAAGTCACCCGACATAACGGCGAAACCCATCTCATGGGCCGACAAGCACCACCTTGTAACGTGATTTGATCGCATTACTGTGGTAAAATTGCGGTAGCGACCAACGCGGCGAATCTTGTTACGCGACGCATCAACAAGCCGCAACAACCTCCTTATCGAAACGACAGCCTCAACTCTTTGCAAAGCGCTCTCGCTCTCTGCAATCACGCCCTTATGATCGCTCCCGGATAGCACAACCTTGACGACTCGCCATCATGTCGAACAGCATCAAGGTTGTGGCCCGGTTCAGGCCGCAAAAGTACCAGCACCGCATAGCTCCACAGTTTCACTTTACTGACCTGCTTCTAGCAAGCTCGAGATCGCACAGGGTGGCCTGCCGATCGTGGAGTTTGAATCAGAAGATACGCTGAAGCTCGATGTAGGGAAATATATGATCATCTAGAATGTATGCTGATACTAGCCGCAGTCAAATGAAGCGGCCGGATCCTTCACGTTCGATCGCGTGTTTGATATGACCTCGCGGCAGAAAGATGTCTTCGATTTCTCGATCAAACCTACAGTGGATGACATCCTGAACGGCTACAACGGCACAGTCTTTGCATACGGGCAAACGGGGGCGGGAAAGTCATATACCATGATGGGGACAGACATAGACAATGACGAAGGGCGAGGTGTCATTCCCCGAATCGTGGAGCAGATCTTCACCAGCATTCTGTCAAGTCCAGGTACCATCGAATATACAGTCCGGGTCAGCTATATGGAAATTTATATGGAGAAGATCCGAGATCTGCTAGCGCCGCATAATGACAACCTGCCAATACATGAGGAGAAGAATAGAGGCGTCTATGTAAAGGGCTTGCTGGAAATCTATGTTTCAAGTGTTCAGGAGGTTTATGAGGTGATGCGGAGAGGTGATGCTTCTAGAAAGGTGGCTTCTACAAATATGAACCAGGAATCTTCGCGGTCACATTCCATATTCGTCGTCACGATTACACAGAAGAACGTTGAGACAGGATCGGCGAAGAGCGGTCAGCTCTTCTTGGTTGATTTAGCTGGTAGTGAGAAAGTCGGCAAGACTGGTGCTAGCGGACAGACTCTCGAGGAAGCCAAAAAGATCAATAAGAGTTTGAGTGCTCTGGGTATGGTCATCAACAACCTGACGGATGGCAGATCACAGCATATTCCCTACAGAGACTCGAAGCTCACTCGAATTTTACAAGAGTCCTTGGGTGGAAACAGTAGGACTACGCTCATCATCAACTGTTCCCCGAGTAGTTATAATGATGCGGAAACATTGAGTACACTTAGATTCGGTATGAGGGCGAAGGCAATCAAGAATAAAGCCAAGGTCAATGCCGAAATCAGTCCTGCAGAACTCAAGGCGCTGCTCAAGAAGGCGCAATCCCAGATCACGACATTCGAAACATACGTCTCAACATTGGATGCCGAGGTTCAGCAATGGAGAGCTGGAGAATCAGTACCAAAAGAGAGATGGGCAGCTCCTCTGACTGGCGCGAGTGGCGCAAAGAAAGATAGCCAAGCACCAAGGCCTTCGACACCGTCAAGGCTTACCACAGACAGTCGCGCTGATACACCTATAGCGTCGGAAAGATCTGCGACGCCTTCATTACCACTGGAAAAGGACGAGCGAGAAGAGTTTTTGAGGCGGGAAAATGAATTACAGGATCAGATTGCCGAGAAGGAGAGCCAGATTGCTGCTGTCGAGAAGAGCCTTCGGGAAACGAAAGAAGAGCTCGCTTACTTGAAGGAGCATGACGGTAAGAACAATAAAGATAATGAGAGGCTTACAAGTGAGGTCAATGAGCTTAAGATGCAGCTTGAAAGATTGAACTTTGAGAGCAAGGAGGCTCAAATCACCATGGACAGTCTGAAGGAGGCGAATGGCGAGCTTACTGCTGAGCTCGATGAAGTGAAGCAACAACTGTTAGATGTTAAGATGAGCGCAAAGGAGACAAGCGCTGTCCTTGATGAGAAAGAGAAGAAGAAGGCGGAGAAGATGGCGAAGATGATGGCCGGCTTCGACTTGGGTGGTGATGTGTTTAGCGACAATGAGCAGGCCATCAAGAAGGTCATTGATCAGGTTGATGCTCTCCATGAACAAAGCTCTGCTGGCGAGGCTATTGCACCGGATGAGCTACAAGAGATCAAAGCACGTCTAGTTGAAACGCAAGGCATCGTCCGACAAGCTGAGCTGTCTCTGTACAGCACTTCAGCTAGTGACATCAATGCGAAGCGCAGAGAAGAGCTCGAGCAGCGTCTCGAAGCTGTTGAGAGGGATTACGAAGACCTCCTTGAACGGAACCTCAGCGAGGCTGACGTTGCTGACGTCAAAGCAAAACTAGCCTCAGCCTACTCGAACAAGCAAGATGTACAGACTGAACTCGTCGAAGACCTCAAAACCGAGCTTGCTCAAAAATCTACCGAGATTCAAAAATTCAAGACCGTCAACGATGACCTCCAACGACGAGTCAAGAGCGGTGCTATTGCCAATGGCTCACCGGGGGCTGCCAGCGGCAAGACAGTGCAGCAACAGATTGCCGAATTCGACGTCATGAAGAAGTCTCTTATGCGCGACCTCCAAAACCGTTGCGAGCGTGTCGTCGAGTTGGAAATCTCCCTTGACGAGACGCGAGAACAGTACAACAACGTCCTCCGCTCCTCTAACAACCGCGCCCAGCAGAAGAAGATGGCATTCCTCGAGCGCAATCTCGAGCAACTCACCCACGTGCAACGCCAACTTGTAGAGCAGAATGGCAGCTTGAAGAAAGAGGTCGCCATCGCGGAGCGGAAATTAATCGCGAGAAATGAGCGGATCCAGAGTTTGGAGAGTCTGTTACAAGATTCGCAAGAGAAGCTTACGGCTGCTAATCACCGGTATGTTGATCCCTCCTATTCTAGCACAATGAGAACTAACATCCTGCAACAGATTTGAGGCTCAACTCACAGCCGTGAAAGAACGCCTCGAAGCCGCCAAGACAGGTAGTACTCGTGGTCTCGGCTCGCCCACAGGAGGATTCTCCTTCAGCGGCGCAGGCTCACGCATTGCCAAGCCTTTGAGAGGCGGCGGTGGTGATGCTCAAGGGGGTGTTGTCATTCCCACAATCAGTGGACTACAGAATGAGGCAGCACAGGGGGGTAATAAGAGGAGTTCCTGGTTCTTTTCTGGGAACAGATAGATGGACATATCAGAAGAGCATAGGAGGCGGAGATTCCAATAGACGACTTATGTATACCCATGTCTTTTCTTTGTTTGAGACTTTTCCGCTCATAGACATAGTGCGATTCGGGATGGAATATCGTGCATTCTCTGGGTGGAGAGCGCTGGCGTCATGTCAGATATCGAGAATGAAGTAATTGGCGGACACATCTCTGTGCATCTCGTAAGATGGTGTTATAGTGTACCTTTGTGATCTGCGGGCCAGTTGGAACAGACTCAAATGTTTTATTTACTAAGTCTTAACCCAAGTGGTGCAAGAATCCAAGCCAAGGACAAAAGTTAATACGGATAAGTTTATTTTCCTTGTCGAATTCTTATGCCAGTCATGAGTTCATATCCTGCCGGCGGCTGTTCTCTACGTGCCCCACCGGGACGGTCAGGTATGATGCATACTATTTTTGTGGGGTGCATAAACTAGGGATTGGTCTAAGTCACCTTCATAAGGCTACAGAATCGATCTATTGAAATCGAAATCGAGTGTCGCGAAGTTTACTCAAAGCGCCATGTATATTCGGACAATAATTGGCTGGTTACTCACCCCCGTGGCTGCGCGACACTTAGTAGGTCCTCGCCAAAGCCAAGCCTCAATAACTATCAACCTAGCACAAACATACCAAACGATTGATGGCTTTGGCTTCTCAGAGGCTTTCCAGCGCGCAAACACAATTGTCAATCTGCCAACTGATCAGCAAAAATATGCTCTCGATCTTCTCTTTTCAACTACCAATGGCGCAGGAATGACAATCTTGAGAAATGGCATTGGATCATCTCCAGATTCCTCTTCGGATCATATGAACACGATACTACCAAAGTCTCCTGGTAGCCCTAGTGGAACACCGAACTATGTGTGGGATGGCAAGGACAGTGGCCAACTATTTGTCTCACAGCATGCGGTCAATAACTATGGGGTGAAGACAATCTACGCAGATGCTTGGAGCGCCCCGGGATTCATGAAAACCAATGGCAACGACGCAAATGGCGGAAGTCTTTGTGGTGTTACGGGAGCCACTTGTAGCAGCGGCGATTGGAGGCAGGCGTATGCGAATTACTTAGTCCAATACGTCAAGTACTACCAAGAAGCAGGGGTCAACATAAGTTATCTTGGGTTTCTAAACGAGCCTGAATTAACGTAAGCTGCTCTCAAACGTTGGATATCATGCTAGCTAAGAAACTACTCATCCTTCAGTACAAGTTATGCTTCAATGCGTTCATCGGGAGACCAAGCAGCAGACTTCATCAAAGTTCTGTATCCGACGCTGCAGAAAGCAGGGCTAGCAGATCAAGTTGGAATAGCTTGTTGCGATGCGGAAGGTTGGGGTGATCAGAGATCCATGACCAGCAGTCTGAACTCCGTGAATGGTATGTTTTCCCTCGTGACAGGGCATGGTTATACTTCTCAGCCTACATCAGCAATCAGCACTCCTCATCATGTCTGGGAGACGGAGTGGGCGGATTTGAATGGTGCATGGCAAGCTGCTTTCTATTCAAGTGGTGGAGCTGGTGAAGGGCTGACTTGGGCTAATAATATACACACCGCTTTGACCAGTGCAAATTGCAGCGGGGTGTTGTATTGGGTTGGAGCTCAAGGGGGAAACACGAATTCCAAGCTCGTCAAGATTGATGGCAGCACTGTGACTCCATCGAAACGGCTCTGGGCGTTTGGACAATTCAGCAGAGCTGCAAGACCAGGAGCTGTGCGTGTTGGTACAAGCGGCGGAAGCCTCAAGACAACCGCGTATAAGAATTTGGATGGAACTGTTGCTATAGTGGTCATCAATGGAGGCAGCTCATCGACAAGCGTGAGCTTGACATTCCAGGGATATAATGCGA
Source organism: Proliferodiscus dingleyae (assembly GCA_003988795.1). Classification (NCBI taxonomy): domain Eukaryota; kingdom Fungi; phylum Ascomycota; class Leotiomycetes; order Helotiales; family Lachnaceae; genus Proliferodiscus; species Proliferodiscus dingleyae. The sequence continues at coordinate 87,284 of QYAK01000047.1, forward strand.
CGAATGCTAAAGCGTGGTTAACGGATAACTCGCACGATCTCAACACGACAACCGCCGATATTGCAAGCGGCGTGGTGACGGGATCTGTACCAGCAAGGGCCATGGTCAGTTTTATTGTCACGGGGTCATAGAAGAGATGTTGATCGTCGAGTAATGTACAAATTCTGTATCAGTTTGGCTCATAACATCTTCTCAAAAGCCGAACCCTACCCGGGTGACTCCTGTTGGTGGTCTTTATGAATCAATTTAGCTCCTTCTTCAGTTCTCAGCACATTTTCCAGCGCTGGAGCTGTCTCATCATCCTCTAAACATATCTCATGCCCGCTGCCCTCATAAACCCAAGCTGCTGTTATGCATCCAGCAGCTGAAACACCAGCAATACCCCACCACGCAGTTCCGACCACTCCATTTTCAAGCCCTTGCCCATACCACCATCCTCCAATGACTGGGCCAATGGTTCTAAAGGCGGCGGAAACGCTCTGTCCAATGCTGTGGACAGTTCCCAGGACGCTTGGATGAGGGGAGCAATTGTTCAGCAAGATTATTGTTGCTGGCAAGGTGAACGTCCGGGCGGTAACTTGTAGGAGCAATACAAGCACTATACCGACCCAGACAAAAGGCCCTGAAGCAGTATCTGGTGCAGGCACTGACGAAGGCAAGACCGCCAGGTAAGGTGCTAAGAGATAGGCGAACGGGAATAGTACAAGGAAAAATCTGAAAGAGAGAAGCGTTCCAAGTCTAGCTTGTATGGGTGGATACATGGTCAGTTGAAGCAACATTCCGAGCATTCCAAGAATCGAGGTCGCAATCCCGACTGTGGCAGCCGGCATGCCCAGGCCGCCGTTGAATGTGAAGAGCAGCGAGGATTTGGATGTATCATTCACAACACGAGGAGTCGAGAGAAAAAGAGACCACAAGTTGCCGAATGCGCTACTTCAAGTCAGATTCTGGTACGCAATATAAGAATTATTCCATTTACCCTAGATGGAAGTCGAAGAAGGCCACTGTTACAAGAGTAAATATGACATTCTTAGTCCAAATGCGACTGAAAGGTAGCTTGCGTAAGAGTTTCTCCTTCGCGATTGATCCACGCGATTGATCGAAAGTTCGTAGTGGTAAGTGAGCTTCGTCTATCTCATGAAGCCTGGTATATTGTACTTTGTGCGCTCGTCCGAAGCAAACCTCCGTAACTCGTGCCACCAGATGGCGCCCCAGGTCGGGTTTGCTTTTCCTTTCTTTCAGTGTCTACTTGCGGTCAGCATGTGGGAAAAGCCGTCGAAGGTGATGACCGACCTCCTCAAGGAATAAGAACACGACTAGTGTTGTCAAGGCGAGTAAAACAAAGTTCACGATGCCTGGAAGAGCATAAGGGTATGTCTCTAGCCATTCCCATCCGAATAGGGCCCCGCGACCAAAGACGTTCGGTAATGTTTTTGCTGGGTCTGCAAGAATGCCTCCAATGACTGCAATATATTCTTAGAGAAGGTGGAAATTATCGATCGGAGCAACCTACGAGGTCCAAGAATTCCGGCAACGTTAAAACTCATGGGTAAGATCAGAAACGCTCTAGATTGATATTTCTTCTCTTTAGTGATCTCAGCAATCATAGTCCGGCTGTATACCTTGTTAACTAGAACTTCTTCAAGAGGAAACGTAGAATTACATTATACCAACAGTTCCGTTTATTGCACCTGCGAATAAACGAAAAAAAGCTGCTTGCCAAAAAGTCGTGGAAAATCCGTATCCCAGACATGATATGGCTGTCCCTCCTAAACCAACCAGCAACACCAACTTCCGACCCCCAGCACTGGAATCCGCAATTTTGCCCCAAAATATTGCGGTGAGTACTTGTGCACCTGTGAAGCAGCCTTGTAGAATCCCCGCTTGGCTGGAAATCGCCGAGTCTGGTGAGGTGGCATCGAAGCTTTTAAGTTGATAAAATACGTAGGCTTGCAGTGATGCAACCTGAAGAAAATCGACGACTCGACATAGGAATAGAATGGCAAGTTGATGTTTTCGAGGGAGAGAAAGCCAAGTCACAGGACCCGCTTGTGATCTCGGCAGAGCATCTTCTACATCGTGCGGTTCGATTAAGTGATCTAAAGAATCGCGAGAAACTCTATCTCTTGTCATTTAGATCATCAGTAATGTTTTCACTACACCTATTCATTTGAAGACAGGATCGGAACTCCAAAGCAGGGAGAGGTAGAACCATGGCAGAACGAGAATGGAACAAATGAATCGTGCAAATCATTAGTAGCTGTGCATACTGCTAGCAGTTACAATACCCTTGTCTAGTACCAATTGAGGCGCAGTTATGACAAGACGGCGCACTTCGTACAGTACCCACCACACCACTTCCGCTAATTGAAGGGCTCAATAAGTTAAATAAACCAAGAGACATGGTCGGTCTTGTACGACCCACTGCCATCCTGATAAGCAGGAATGCTCCGCTGCACGTGATATTATCGCTGACTGACGCGTGGCCATTTCTCCACCCTTCCCAATTGGAACACCACTGCGAAGAACCTTTCATTGGAGGAGCATTCATTTGTGGGCGTATACGTCCACGTCATATATTGAGTTACACCAAGCATCTCTGAGAGAAAAGATTTATGAGATCTCTAATCTATCGTCCGAGGCATCAAAGAGTTCGTGCTGTCCGACGACCTTCTCCGGTAAATAGAGTTTTCCTATGAAGGTAGTATATATCTGCAGATGACGGTTTACTGGTTTCCGCATAAGTGCAATCCTTGACAGCCTTCTCAACTCGGTTAACTATTGCGAGGTTCCATATGTCTAATCATAAGCAGCTATTGTAAATGCTCGAACCTTGTTCAGATCACCCCTAGGTAATCTCCAACGAAGCTGTTTCTCGAGGCCCCCTAAACCGCTAGCTGAGATCGATCTCGCTGGCAGGCATTAGTGCAAGATGATGTAACTCTCAGGTACGATTCAGATCCAACCGCAAGCTGAAGCCATCATATTATCAACATTGCATCGGTATGATTGGCATTGGTGCTCAGCTTACTGTTGAATACCTTCTATCCAGTGGAGTTTTGATGTGTGCAAAATGTATATGACGCGGGTCGTTGCACTAACTGGCTGCACAAGGGTTCCGCACTGCCAAGACGGCCCCCAGAACAACGACTCGCTCACTCTTGTCTAAGCGGATGAAGCCATGCGAAATTTGAAAAGAATGCATTCTTGAAAGGTGACGCGTGCACTTTAGATTTTCCGCAACACCTTCCTAATTAGAAGTTGCTTACGATCGACTGAGACATCGAAACGAACGGGTTTGAGGATTATCTTCGCTTCGTCTATAGATCATCATCTATCTATACCTCCTCTAGATCTTATGCCTGCCCAACGCCTCTAACGCCTGTCTTTCGCATAGCGAATAGACTGGTATAAGTCAATGTATATGCGAGATTGAATCTTATGCCCCGTGAAGTCTGGCTGGATTCACAGCCTCCATATCATGATCATCAGAATGATTGTCATGCCAATGATCACACATAATTGCAATAGTCTAACCAAAACATTGAGCATCTGCATTCGGTTCCTCCTGCGCGATCGACTGATAAAATCGCTGTTGTCGTTGACCTTGGGGAATTTCTGACCGAGAGGAATCTCTTCCCCCAGAAATTCACAGAGAGGCTCCCATCCGTCAGTCACACTAAATTCCAGCAGGTTTCCCTTTGGGACCAGTGCTCTCACTTCCTCGTAATGCTTTTTGAAAATATCCTTTCCTCGATTTGGGAAATCCCCTTCGAAGAATGTGTCAAAAAACTTCTTCAGCATTGGATAATACAAGCCCGCCGCCCAACTAAAGTATTGTAGAACTCGCAGTTCGGGGTCAGTGACTCGCCAGTATACAGTCCGCATGGTCGATGCATGCCAACTATGCACATCCCGGTTTGTGAGAACGACCTTGGCTTCTGGGTAGGCTTCGATAAGCTCCTTGGCGAATGCAATAGCAGGCCAGTCGCAGACCGCTTGGCAATGGCCAAGCAATTGGTCCCAATCTGCGCGAGTATATGGAGCACCGATACCGTCGTACTTGGCACGCAGTGCCTCATGCCACATGAGAGCGTCTGGAGGGTTTTCGATCGAAGCAGACATCATATGATAGGTATCAACGTAGCCGAGTTGCTGCATTGCTGATCGCATCGCTGCAAATATCAACAAAAGCTTGAGACGGATTGGGATTACTCAAACTTACAGGCTGTTCCTGTACGTCCTAGCCCTAGGATGAGGACTTTCATTGGAACTTTGCGGAAACATTCTCGTCGATTTATGTCCGTATCGCTGGTAAAGACATCCGTAACTGGTTTAGGGGTATAACGCAATGAGACCATTGTGAGAAACAATTGAACCGATATGAATCGAAAAGACAGACAGATAGAATATGATGAGAGCTTGAAATGAGTGGAGTGTAGGCTGTGAAAAAAAAATGAAAAAAAATGAGTATTGCTTGGAGGAGATATTCATCTTGAAGAGCCAACGGATGTCAGTATCCACGCCAAATGCCAAGACATTGATGGAGATCCGAATACTGTAGTAGTATCCAAGACGCATACTAATCACGTCGGCTACAGAACGGGAAGAAACAAAGCGCCGACACGCTCATTACTTGCCTCCGTTGTTGGGGGTGGATGCGGGCCAAGTTCCATATGAGCAGGATTTTGAGACTGCGCAAGGGATCAGAAACTGACTAAGAGAGTTGTGAGCAACTAGGATATCATAGACACCGGAAAGGCTTGGCGTGAAGAGAAGTTTGAGATGTCCGTTGCTGGGCATGCCAATCTGACATCTTGTCCACTATATTAGATGAGGGTTTGATCGTCTTGGATTCTTAGCGTTCTGCTATGAGTGGGCATCAGTCGCTGGCAGGGCAAGCCACACGTGGCAATTGACGCGGCCCAGAGAGATCGCGTCTGCAAGACCTCCACTCAGCCCCAGCCAAGAAACTGCGCGACAAGTACCTAACAAGGTCACCAGTTCGGCGGAATTGGCCGGGGCTAGGTTATCATCCTAGCCTCGAACTGCCACAAACGCTATGCTTGTTCGTTCCTGCAATTGACTGCATCTCCTATCTTATCAGATTTGGAAGAGCTATCACCCAGTGTCTTGAATCCAACCAGCTTCACAGCTGCGTTATTTTGATCCGTATGGTTTCATCTTGCCTGTTAAGGTATTTGTGTGCGTGAAAGCATTGGTTTAGAGCAGGCGAGAACAATCTGGTAAATGCTTCTCAAGAAGTGCCATAATATACTTCCCCTTTATGTGCTCTCCCGTATTATGTCAAGGTTCAATAGGGGCTCGGCTCATCTGAACCTTACATGAGAATACTCGTACTCGTAAAACGCAAAACATTATACAGGGGCCTGCCTGTCTTCCACGCTTTCCTTCGATTGTTGCAAGCATGAAGACACTTTATAACAATTACAAATGCCATGAATGCCTGATAGCCGAATATTGTACATAGATGTCCTAGCCCTAAGACTTATCCAACGTCACTCTCAACGCTTGCGGTTGTATACTCACACTCCCTGTTGAATTAGTGATGAAGAAGAATTGATCTAATGCCAGCTGCCCATAGACGTAGGCAGTCGGTCCAATCCATGACGCACATCCCGTAGAGTATGTTTTGTCCACCGTAGCCGCACCAAGATCTTCGAACATCGCTTTGAAAGACTGTTTCTTGCTTCCGTCTGCAGTAACCACCAGATCCGTTGGATACAACCGGATACTCAAATCTACCCAGTAGGGATTCGAGTAGTTCGTCATCAGTTGAGCGACTGTGAGTCTCATGTCGGTCCCATTACTAATCCAGCTTGTAACTCCCAGACCCGGCTTATCATCTATCACAATCGTCATGGAGGAGTTGAGAGTTGATGGGTTGGCTTTCATGAGCGCATTGACAGTGCCATTCGAGATGGTCGAATTTATCGCTGCCACAGCGCCAGCTAACGTATCGTTGACAATCAGGAAGTCGAATGGGGCAAGATTAGAGCCGAGAGTGGCATTTGCTAGAGGAGAACCCGAGGGTGTGGGAATGCTCGTCGATGTACTGCTCGAGTTGGTGATGCTACCGGAGCCAACAGTGGTATTTGTGGGAGACGAACTGGGTGCGTTGGAAACCTTGTCTATGTAGGTTCCCGCATACTGCTTCCCAGCCTGATCCCTTGCTGTGGCCTCAAGTGCAGGGATGATGTTCTCTCCGAATGCGTCAAGAAACTGCATCTCAAGGCCATTGAGATTGTTACCCGCAATTAGAAGTATGAATCCAGCATCGTAATCTGGAAGTAATGTGAGGAATGACGTCCACGAGCTGATCTGTCCACCCTTATCGTACGCATCGATAATGCGGTACTTCTGGCTTAATTGGATTCTACGAACTCCCCACGGGGCACCGATAGACCCTCTTATGTCGGATGAATGCTCCATTGGTTTCATCCAGCGTCGAGTTTGAGGCCCTGGAAGGAGCTGATAGCTGAGAATGGCACGGCCAAACTTGGCGAGGTCGGATGAAGACGAATACATGTTTCCAGCTCTGAAAGGTTTCAACTGTTTGTTGTCTCAATGTGGAGGAAGCATAACTCACGGATTCTCTTCGCCCAGACTGTAATACCAGTGAGTACTATCAGCAGTCCCAGGGATTATGCCAAGATTTTCTGATGGAGCGTTGTAGAAGGTATGAGATAAGCCCAATTTATTGATTACCGAGTCAGTGAGCATAGATTCATAGTCTTTACCAGTAATATTTTCCAGGGCGTAAGAGAGTAACTGAAAGGCTACGTTAGAGTACGCAGCCGTGGAGAATGGCGCGAAGGCGGGCTCCATTCTAGAGAAAGTCGAGAAAAATTCTGGCAGGCCAATCAGTAAATCCTAAAAATTCTTCTTTGAAATAATACCAACCTTTCCTATCACATTCAGGCCAGGTACCACAGATAGGAATATCTGCAGAAGGAATTGGCGGAAATCCCATATAGATCAAATCATTAATGTTCGGAACTGACTGTGTCAATTCCCCCATCAGTGAATCTAGCCCCAAGTTAGAAAGCTCATCTTCCAGGGATTTAACACTCACTATCGGCTGCAATCCCTGCCATATGGCTTGCCAAAGCTCCAATGGTAATATCATTCCAGGACACTTTAGTAGTCGCATCTCCAGACTTGTTCGCCGCAATCTCCTGAAGTTCAGGGATGTAGTTGGTGATTGGAGCATTGAAATGAATATCTCCAGCTTCAATTAGGAATGTATACATGGTAAATAGTTTAGTAAGGCTTCCAATTCTATATACAGAATTCCCATCAGCCTTTTTGACACCTGTGGTGTTGAACGAGGAGAGATTTGGCGCTGTATGATAGTATGTGAAGGCCGATTTCTGGTCGACTGCTGAGAAAATTTCCAGCGAGTACGAGTTTTGCTGGCCTTCAGCCGCTGAGTCTAGACCACGCAGAACAGAAGTCAAATTTTTAAAGGCATTCTGCATGATCGAACTGCTCGCCAAGTTTTGAGGCTTAGGAAAGACGGGTCCCAGCAAGGGACAATTAGACGCTGCATTAGAGAAGCTATATAAAGTAGTAGTAACTATCAATGTACATAAAAAATTGTGCAGAGCCATCTTGAAACGAACTGGCCGAAAGAAACCAACAAAGCAACCAGACAAGGACGAGTGTTTTATCTTAGCAGGTATTGCAGGTACAAGTATCTTAAAGATCGAACATAGTATCTTAGGTTTCATTGAGGGTCATGAGTGTGGTGTCGTAATATGTCAATATAGGCACCAGGCTATTGTCAATAGGCTCATTTGGCCTGTAGCATTGAGACGAATTGTACATTTGACGACGTCGCGCTTTCTAATCGTTTAGGAAGGTTTGAGGACTCACTATCTTCCTGGGGCGAGATTTGCATTGTATCGCAATGTTTGATACTGTCTAACTGGCTCGGATTGTTCTAGATTGTGACCCTCTGCATCTGATTCCGAAAGTATGTAGTATTATCCAGAGACTGCTTGCATGCCAGTTTACCCTATCATTGGTTTATTACCTGCTCCGAGCAGGCAGCAATCAATCCCCACGTGGGGCCGAGAACTTATTTTGGGCCTTGTTCGAACCAGTTTCTCCGTTTAATGTCATTGTAAGGACCCCTAAAACAAGCATTGAGACCTGCATAGCATTCGGAACGTAGCCGCGGGCTCCCGAATGCGAGGCAACCACATTTTTGGGTTCAGATCACTCGCCACACTTGGTTTTGTTTTCATATGTGTACCGTATCTCAAGTTCGGATAAAGTCAATCGATACATGATGATCTCAATCCGGAATTTTCATTATTAGGAGACGAAGTGACTAGGATTTATATTAAACGGAGCTTGGCATCCCTTTTCCGTTCTCGGAGGCAGAGACGGCCCGGACGGCCAGTCGTAAGTGATAATAACGTTCAATATAATAATTTAGTCTAGATTCCCATTCTAATTAAGCTAGTCTATCTTTCGATCGAACAGAAAAGCTTGTTCTTCTAAATGCCCACTTTAGTCCTCTCGTGTTCCAGAACTGGCAATACTGTCTCCTCAATCCTATCGGTATCCGAACCTTGGCCGACAACATCACTGCGAGTGAGTGCACGATAATTTGACTCATCAATTGTTGCCAATCTCGAAGTTCCCATCTTGGCACCCATTGCATGGTATTCTTGAAAGACCATGAGCAATGGATGCCACTTTTCGGTATCGACACGATTTGCATGTCCCTCCAGACGAATGTGATCCTCAACATGCACTCTCAATATCTTGACCTCAATCGCTAGAGTTGCCCCTTTTCGATCTGGTAAGTCTTTCATCATCTCATGAGCGTCCACCAACTCTGCCTCCATCTGTGCAGGACACTCCAGGATGCGCGGAGGCTTGACAAGGTCTGAGGTCTGAGGTGTGAGTTTGGCATGATCGAATTTGTCTTTGACGTGCGAATACCCCACACTAGCCTTCCACGCTGGCACCGGATTCGAGCCAGTTGTACGAGCTATGAGATTGAGATGTGATGCCATTTCTTCAGACACAAGATTCAAAACGCATTGCTTTGTCCGTAGAATGTTTTGAGTGGTATGAGACATCGCAGCTAGACCGAGCATGCAACGGTGACCAAGCCACCAAGCAGATGACATTGGAGCGATGTTGTAGGTACCATCTTCGTTCTCGGTTGTGATGAGTACCACTGGTGTTCCCCAGTAGAGAATTGCCGGTGAGATAGTGTTGTGCATCTTGAACGTATCCCTTCTTTTGTACGATAGTTGTAAAGAGGTCGTTTCTCTTAGAGGTTTTGCTTACTCAAAGAATCGTTTGAATTATAGAACTCGTAGGTGAAGAGGTGGCTGGCCTCATATATAACGATTTTTTCAAATCTTTTCGACAATACTTGCGTCTGGAGCATCTGTGTTTATTTCCTCGAATTGACCAATTGCTTTAGAGTCGAGCTGCGAGCGTTGCGCAGTCTGATAGCCTATCGTAGAGCTGCAGTAACTGTGGTGGAAGTGGCCAATCGGGGGCGCTTAGTGGTCTCCACAAGCAAGCTAAGCACAGTTACATACATAGCTATTTCCGAGGAAACCTTCCCAAACGTAGTAACTCTGCAGTTGATTCGAGGTTGATAGGATTTGATTCTTACAAGCATAGATGAAAATTGACTGTTACAAAAAGACTGAGCGGCTAAGGGACAAAAGCTGGTGGGACAGTGTTGGCGAAGCAAGACGCACGTGGAAATTTGACGAAATAAGATGCCGGAAGAGTGCGTTAAGATTTCACTATACGGCATAACTGCAAGAATAAATCTGCATACTCTTACAACTAGAGCAATTCAGTCCAGTGCCCAATATCAAACGCCGCGTTCCCCTAAAGACATGCAAATTTACGACAGGAGACATTGATCCATCAATTCAATCTTCATCCCACTATTCCAATCGACTTCCCCAGTATTGTGAGCAATGTGTAATCAATCTAAATGGTGGAGTATTTTGTATCTTGGCTGGTTTACATCAACTCGACAGAGTTGGAGTCACCATCTGCAATCTTCTTGCTCTTAGACAGCACGAGAGCAACTTCGCCAAATGCGACGAAGAAGAACAAAAAGCCGACAGCGAATTCCATCAGGAAGACCTTCAGGTAGGTCTTGATGAGTCTGACACGAGAGCTCCAGTCAAATGTCTTCCATGCGTCTAGGGTGCCGATGACACCACTGCCTCCGACGATCTCGGGAACGACCTTGCCGTTGAAGCTACGGTCAAATGGGACGATGGCCTCCTCTGAGTCGGATAGGAGCGATGCTTGCACACGAGTCAAGCTGACATCCGCGGGGAGGACTAGTAGGAAACCGAGAACGACGGCCAGGGCCCCGAGGCCGAGACCACTTGCTGCCATGGCCGAAGCATCGCGTCCACTGATATTAGCCAGATCATTGGGGTCCTGTATATTTTTGCCCATGTCGCACATCATGTACAAGGAGATTGGGATGATAATGGTGAGCTGCTCAGCAATAGCGAGGATAGCAGTTGGAAGGGCTACCTTCTTCCATAGCTTTGCGGAAGGGAGACGACGGAACCACATCTTTGGACTTGGGTCAGAGATGACAATATGTGTCCAGGCCATCGACAACTGAGCACAAGCAACTGCGGCAAAAACAGTTGCTGCTGATCTGTGGACGAACGGGATCGTAGACAGAATCTTTGCAGCCCATGAGACAACGATTTGGTTCACGAGGTAGATAGAAAGGCCGCGGAACCTGGCCCAGAAGCCACCTTTCTGCTGGAGGAGTCTGATGGTGGATCGGAAGCTGGCAGTGACGGGCCTAGGCTTGGCAGCTTGAAGGTCAGCGTTGACGTTCTTGTTGATTGTAGGGTCAGTGTCATCAGTAGGGAGCGGCTCGAAATCTATGTTGTCCGAAGGCGACTCTACCATAACGAGTGTGGGGATGATGCGGCCGAAGGTGTACTCGATCTGCGAGGAAACCAGTGAGTGATAATACCAGAGTATATAGTAGAGGCAACTCACCATGCCAGAGACGAAGAGATAGACAGCAAAAGTGATGGCCAACAGCGCGATGCCCCAACCTGGCAACTCCAGCTTCTCCTTGTTGAAGATGGTAGCCTCAGCGCCTCGGCGCACGAGGTGACCGACTACACCGGCCGTCATGATGAACGAAGAGGATAAGAAGAATGAAACGAACAGATGAGATATTGAAAGCGTTTAAAATGAAATTCTTGTGGTTGATCTCTGGAGGTATTCCTCAAAGCAAGATGTAAAGGAATGAGGAGTTTCGAAGAATAGGCAGACGTGTTCTGTGGTCGTAGTCGGACAGATAAAGAGGCCGTTTGAGGCGCAGCGCGGCGTAGCAAAGCGCTCTTGGAAACTTCCTGTTGGCTGCTGGTTCACGTACCGCCCCACTATGTAACGAACCAAGCCTCAAATTGCCACATCTGGACGAGTACTGCAGCTCCTGAACATTGACAGCCAATCAAGAATGTTGGTTTAGGAGTTGTATTGGTACATCTGGATGCCATAGCTACAGTAACCAACACTCGTATATGAAACTGGCAGGACAGAAGCTTCTGTAACTGATGTGATCTTTTAAATACACATCACGTGTCGATTTCTAAGCTCTAAGCTATGCTGACACATTGCTGGGCAATCATCAGTTTCGCAAGGCTACTGCATAGTATCATCAATAGTGAGTGAAGTGGCTCCGCTCCGTGCGATTCCAAACCTGCCATGAATTGCATATCTAGGTTTGGTATAGTGAGTTCATGTCTATTGTCTCTTAGATATCGGGTAAGAAGCCGAGGGTGGGGTGATCAGGCAATAAACTGAATACGAATTCAAGATCCCGTCCGGATTGTAGTCGGCCCATAGCGAATGCGAATGTCGCTTTCGGTTCAGGAAAACTTCTCCGACAAAATACGAGCGTGATGACGATCAGCTCATCAGATAGCCTAAGCTCGTCCCACTATGTTGCCTAATGGGCTAGCAAGATTCGTCTCCAATACTGATACCTCAAAATAATTAAACTTGTTCTTTATTAAGACCCTAAATCTAGACGTGAAACTTTCAGACACTTTCACCGCAATTCGATCACCGAAATATTCCCCTCACCACTAGTAATATAGCAACAGAGACACTTTGGAAATGTCGGTGTTCAGGTCTTTTGCTGTGTCAATTATACCAGGGTAATACAAACACGAAGACAGTGTTGCTGCATGAGAGCATTACAGAGATGAAGTATCTGCAATTAAAATCTTACTAGAAAATATTCAAAATATGTACATATACGAATCCAGCAATTGTAAACTCTGGTATTGAATCTGCACTTCGGCACGCTGCAAGGATGCAAGAACATACTTGACTGGAATACCTCCTTTTCACACTATCTATTTTAAAGTTTGCTATTCGTAGTTATTTGATTCCATAAATTGACTTTAGCACTTACAGGCATGGAAATGAGCCTCGTCTGAAGGGTCTTTCAGCGCTTTGTCACAATTTCCGCTCTTCACAATTAGTTTCGTAAACTTGCGCCGCGTTCGAGAAACACACATTTCGGCGTCTTTTCAATATTCGAGTTGATGGTACACACGAAAAAGCTACAGTTGTATCAACTAGCAACTGGGTTTTATTTTTGTACATAGAGAACGAGTGCCCAAGGCCCAACAATCCATAACGTCTACTTTCGAAACACTTCAACCAATTCGTCCACTCTCTACTTTCTTACAATGTCATTATTTATTCGCGTCATATCAACATTTCACAATCCTTCGCATGCCGACTTTTGTGTCTCTTGCGTAGAAGAATCGCGACAAGCTCTAATTACATCCCATATATGAGCGTTCGCATTGACCACTGGTCAATAGATGAATATCTTGACTTTTTAAATCTACGAATGGCACATTAGAAATCACTACATGACACAGGGTAGGTCATCTATAATAGAATCCTTCCACAATGTCTCCTGTCTATGTCAACCGAACTCACAATGTCCGGGTCCTGTGAAATGCTTACAGGTCCACGTAGACAAGACTTTGGAACTTGATTTAAGAGACAATTCAAGGGCTAACGCATTGACAGATAGATAAATATGGTGGAAATGAGAATGTGTCTGCGCTGGAAGGATCCCCTAACCTGACTAAGAGCGTAGGGAGCTGGCTTCCCGTGTGAGAAGTTAATGGCCGAAATTGGCCCATGTACTGAACTACGTAAAATCGGTTATATTTAAGGAAAGAGAAAGGAATTTGAAGATTCAAGAAGACTCTAGGAGTTGAAGTGTGTATAGTAGCTTTTTTATAAAAGAAAAAAAGAAATCTTATCTGGCCCATATTTGGTTGATTGAATATTAGTATTTAGGTATTACGCGGGTAACAATTTCGACCATTTATTCCTCACACAGGGAGGCCAGCATATATATCCTCAAATTACGTACAAACGAGCGATCTGCATAGGATCATCACCGTGGAACTCGGTGGATGTACAGGGTAGGCATCGATTTTCAACTTTAGTACCGCATAACAGAATTGTTAAAGGAGCAGGGAAGACTACTTCGATACAACCAGAAACCCATGAATGCAGGGAGAGTAAGATATGTGTGCGTATGCGTGTAGCATGTCACTGAGCGTGTGTGCCTTGTTGCTCCTGCAGCTTACTTAAAAACTGGTTTAGAAATATCGATTTCTTACAGGTCTGTGCCCTTTGATATGCAATTGACCTGTAGAGTTGTCGAAAAGACGCCAGGAGACGGGACGTTAGCGGTGGCTTGCGCTGTCCAGTGGTGAGTGGAGCTGAATGGTGACTAACTTAGCGGCCTAGTCAGCCTCGATGACCTCATTAATTGGCGAAGGAGCTATACAATTAAAACCTGAAGCTTATCTCCCATACAGGGGAGCCATCTGAAACTCTTCAAGCTTTGCAGAATGGCTGGTCATGGGGCGTCCGGGCCCATCAACCACTCGTCCATCAGACTCGACAGCCGGAAAACTCGGTCTACATACAATGCAATTCTGCAGCCAGTCATCAAGATGATCACGCCGCTACTGCTTTTTAAAGAGGAGGATGATAAGTACAAAGATTCACCTCTTTTGACACCACACAAATCTGCAGAAAAAGCTTGTCATATACGGAAAGCCCAGGTGGAAGGGATATGGATTTATACCTTTTCGAATCCATCGCTCAAAACCGGCTTAGATAAGCCGAAACGAAATATCTACTATTTCGCTGGCGGAGGCTTTCGAATGCCAGCTTCTAAGGAACAGTGGACGCTCTGTACTGAGATGTGCTTGAAACTGCCGCAATATGTCATCAATCTTGTTAGCTATCCTCTTGCCCCAAGCAATGAGGCTCCGAATTCGATACCATGGCTGCAGCGGATGTATAGAAAACTTGCATCTGATGCCCAAGACGAAGGGTCCTCGATAACGCTAATGGGCGATTCTTCTGGTGGAAATATCGCTCTGTCCCTGGGTATATATGCTGCTACCCTATTCCTGGAAAGCTCCGCGACTGGGGCGTGTCCGCTTCGGAACATTTTTGCTATATCCCCTACCACAGATATGCGCCATGAGAGTCCAAATATAGATACGCTTCTGCCTAAAGATCCAGTACTTACTCGAAAAATAATCAGCGACTCAGTGAAGGCGTGGCACGGGGAGTGGCTGGTATCAGATCCGAGGTTGTCGCCGATCCTGGCCGATCTTACCGTCCTCCAGAGAGCAAATGTCAAAGTGGATGGTATTACAGGAGGTTACGATATTCTTACTCCGGAGGCAGAGTTGTTTCGAGAGCGCTTGGCAGGCTCAGGGGTTTCCGGAGACTGGCTTCACTGGGACAAGCAGATCCATTGCTTCCCACTCACGTTTTCTTATCACGTAAGTGAGGCAGTGGCGGGAAAGGACTGGATACTTAAAGTCCTCGCTGCGAATGCTGAGCTTTCTTCTGCGTCGAGTTAGATGATAAGATATTCATGAAATGATATAACGGGAAACTTACTCATGACCCGAAAGTAGTGAGACCGTATTAGTTTTTGATGAGGGTTACTTCAATCATGCCTCTGGCGGATCCCTTGACTTGGAAGTGGTCATACATCTGGTGCATGCTCATTTCTCTATCACTAGTTAGACATGCTGCCGTCTAATGAGCAAGAGCGCCATAAGCTTCTAGCTGTGGTATTCGTCCACCAATGGTAAATATTCAAGGATGAGCTCATCGCAGATCCGTCTTGTCAGGAACTAGCCCCAGCCCTAATTAGGGCTGATACTAGTGTGATACTTCCTGGGAAGCTGCGGCGTCTAAAATGTTCAGCAAGGAAACCGGCTGAAGAGACAACAAATAACCTCGGTGAGATGAACTCGCAGAGCTTTAAGAGCGCGCTTCCGTCGCGTAATCCTTCGGCGTCTAGCACCGGATATCGCCTTGTGGCCCCTGCATCAGCTGTAGATCGATGAGCCACGGCTGACCTGCGTCTAGTACGGCTGATAGCCCTCAGTGTTGAAAAGAGAAATATGGAAATGGTTGACAACAGGAACGACTGATAGTTGTGAGGTATTGAACATCTGATTCTCTTCTGGGTAAATAAATAGGAAGTCTTGCACGATACCCGGTGAAGTTCTAAACTAAGCCATGTGCTTGTCCGATGCGAAGCTTGGCTGTGTGCTTAGGTGTTAAGCGCCTAGCGACGTTATGTAACCCTACATTACTTTAGACTGCCTTACGTGGTGCTCGGATATTGTTAAGCATGCATGGTAGCGTTGGGCAGGCATACTCTCACATCTGCCCCTGTATTCGTGGCCCATTTCCCTTGAGCTTTCTGATCCTGCAGTCCAACGCATGAAGCCCTTTTCAGCCCTGCAAGGTTCTGCAAGGTCCTGCAAGCAGTTCACAAGCGTGGAAAATAAGCTCTAACATGATGACAAAAACACTGGCCGTGACATGAAGCTGACTACTAGTCCATTAGCCAATGAGGAGAGCACAGAAATATATACCTGTGGCTGCCTTTTTAACGTCCCATCCCGTCGCAGCCGACACGTAGACACAGCGCATGCATTGCAACTAGACCCGCTTCCATTAGACTACACGATAGAGACATGACCTCCATTGCGTCTAATGAAATCCCGAAACGTGCTGCACAGGTGTGTTCACACTGCAAGAGCATCAAGAAAGGATGTGACAAGAAACTTCCAAGCTGTGGCCAATGTATCAAGTAAGTCTCCTGTTCCCTTCTGGTACAATTGAGCCTATAGCCTTGCTCTTCTGGTGGCTAGTGTTAAGAGTAACCTCTAACTAACTGCAGGCGGCGCGCTGTCTGTCGATATGGAACCCCTGAGCCGCCACGCAGCAGCGATGAAGCTGGCACCTTGGAGCAAGTCGTGAGAGCCAATGGACCATCGGGCGCCTGGAGTTCAATACCTCGATCAGAGCTGAGAAGATTGCATCCTAACTTAAGAGTATCTATACTGTTAGCCAACTCCATTTCCGATGTCCTCCAGTCTGCCATCTTTGATCCAAATACGCTTCAGGCAACGAACAGTATCATCCATTCACAAGTCCGCAATATCATAGCATCTGATGGAGACACGATTGAAAATGTAGCGTCTAGATACTTCAATACTGTGCATATATGGATGCCGATCCTCTCGAGCAAACTGTTCTGGAATCGTTTGCATCTTCTATCCCAATCACCATCACCTGAAGATTTCTCGATCCTGCTTTTAGCAATGCGGCTAATAACACAATGCCCCTCTCTCGACTATGAAATCGACCAAAATCGACACGTTCTATACCTCGCCACGAAGACATTGTTCGCTCAAGTACAAAGTCTTACACCAGTCTCTCTATGTCTAGTCCAGGTGGGCATCATCCTGGCCCGTTATGAACACGCCCACGGCATGATCGAAGCTGCGTATATCTCGATCGGCACCGCCGCAAGCATGGCCACTGCTATTGGAATAGATAGCGCTCAGTGTTCTCACGAGTTACGGGGAAGCGACGCGTGGCTGGCAGAGGAAGAGGCGCTTTCTACGTGGTGGGGACTAGTAATCTGCGACAGGTATGCGCTTTGATTAGGACTTTTTCACTCTTACTGAAGCAATCTAGAATTATAGCATTCGACAGTCAAATGAGCCACCGGCCGTTAGCAACCCGCCGGACCCACGACGATGACTATATGCCGTTAGAAGCTGCGGACCTGTCAGAAAATCCTGACCAGTCGCTGGAACCCAACTGCCGTTATTTTGTCTCCGCTACTTTCTTATCGAACGTTGAATCTTATGGCCGCGAAGCCCAGTCAGTGTTGCTATACGACAAGATTCGACAGGTTGTCGATTTAGGGGAGGTAGAACCAGAGAAAATGATACCAATAGGCACTGAGCTCCAGATGCTCCTTGGGACAGTCATTGATGCATCTGCAGAGCAGTCTGTGAAGTGGAGTTGCTTCTCAGGGGCGAAACAGATGCTGATACTGTGAGTTACGATTTCCGTTGTTGGCCTTCAACGATACTAAGATCCTGCAGTGGATTATATATTCTGCATCAAGATGTAGCCGCACTCGTGGATATTGAAAACAGGCAACATTGCAAAGATTCAGTCACGGTGACTTTGCGTACGGTGACCAGGATGTGTATCGACATTGCTTATGCCTCCAATGGGGCTGTCGATGTTGAAGACATTGAGATGCTGCCTCCTTCGATTCATCATTTCGCACGCAGTGCTCAACAACACATAAGAACATGTCAGAACTTCCAGGATCCGCAATGGCAGCAGGATCTCGACGAGCTCAGGAAGATCATGGCACTTGTGAACAGGAGATGGACATTTGCAGGTAAGTAGGTGTGCGTCAGTGAGAATTCCTGAACTTATTAGAGCTAGGTCAAATGCTAGACGACCTTGACAACACGGTCGAAAGGGCAATGCAAAATTATGAACGGTAACGAGGAATGAAGATGATTTCTCGACGGCTTGCAATGGCGGGATGGTTTCTTATCGAGGATTTACTCTAATAGGCCTCTGAGATGTTTCTCGGGATTTGAGAGAGCCGCTACAAATAGTAGACAAAAGTGGAGGGCTGATTTACGACGAGGAACACTGAGCGACGCACTCAAAGCTGTTCGAGATAATAGGAAATAGATAGAGTCCTGCTGGATTGAGAGATGGAGCTTTGCGGGTAAGGCAAGTGGATTTGTGTTGATAGGGGTTTTCATGGGTGCATTATGATGATATCCACCATTCTTCGCATTGATTAATGTTTCGGTTTGTATGTCTCGATCAATTCGCAAATTACTGTAGCTATCTAAAAGCAATCTCGTAGAGCAGCACTTCAGTCGCTAAGTTTGACATAACGAATCTGACAATCGATTTAAAGGAGGTTCTCCTAGAACGAGAAAACTGACGGGTATCTCTCCGAAACTTTCACACCATCTCGCTGGCCGCAATGCATCAACGACGCATAGGATGCCCCCAGAAGCACAACGCACAACGGACGACTATCTGCAATTCCAATCTCACGTCAAGCATACTTCGATAGCTGCATTACGACCAATCTGAAATTGCTGACTGAAGCCATTCTCGGCGAAAGGGCGTGTGCTGACTGCATGTGGGCCTCGATGCCGAGCCGAGCTATTCAGCTAAGCTTATTATTATTTGCAGATTACCGGGGACGTGGCATCTCCTGGCTCTTAGCTAGGTTCTCGTGTTACCGAAGATAGCAAGGTGTCGGACCTCGCCGCGCGTTTAAAATAGCGTCGATGCAATGCTATTATTCAGCAAGTGTTCTGGGTGTCACGAGGTTGAAAGGCGAGGTATAGAGTCTAAGATGTGGTGATGGGGAGTATTCATCCGTGTGACTCTGCGCTTAATACGATGCCTTCGTACTGGGGTGGACTTATCGGAGATACGAAGCTGAGCGGTGAGGTCTATCAAGAATGCCATCTGGAGCGCAGCTGTCATTCGCTCGTTATGGCATGCGTGAAGAGATGCAGGCGTTGTACAGTGGCATAGCGAGTCATTGGCGTGTTCTATGATCTGTTTATGTGATACTATATATTGCATAGATCCACCAGACCATCGTGATCGCTGCGGACATGACGAAGAGCACAAAAAGCTTCGCCTGCGTCCACAAGTTTATATCCGTAAAGCTTCGTCACTCATTACTGTAAAGGGTATCCTGATTATCTACGCCAATTCCCAAGCACAAACCCCACCAAAACTCATTGCAGACCTGCCTTTTGCATTCAGATACTCCCTCCTCGTCATACCACGGCTGTCTTTCCCATTGACCGTTGTGACGGTATAACAACTGACCTTCTGCCCGGGAGCGCCTAGATCCTTGGCTGGAATATCAGCCCACCACCAGAAATCATTGTTCTCCATCGCTACATAATCCTTCTTCCTGCCATCCACCCCATTGATGTGGATGACCATAGGGTAGGGCTTTCCTTTCCCATTCTTCTCATGATCCCAATGCTCGCATGCTTTGCTGAATTGAAAGCGCACTGTCTCATTGTTAACCGGTATACGCTTCTGCGGCGGCGAGATGGACGTTGGTGACAATCCATGGTCGTCAGCAGAGCCAAAGATCTGCAAAGGCTCCGCGCGGGTCGGGCCTAGGTAATATTCCTCCCAGCTAGGAATTCGCCCATCGCTCCGGAAGAAATAGCCGTCGTCCTGTGGGAAGTGTTTCAATCCGAAATGGTCATTCGACATTGTGAAGTAGCTTGGGGTGAAATGCTTGTTGTAGACTTGGTTTCCAACATTGCCAGCACCCCAGCAAGCGTCAAGCAGCTTCCACTCCCCGCCGTCGATCCGTACCGCGTTCCACGCATGTCCAGTAGGGTTGCATGGAGGGACCTGCTCGCCAGGTTTAAGAGCTGCGTATCCATAGCCTTTTCCATGGCCAGTGACCATTACAGCCTCCAGTCCAGCCTTTAGCGCAATAGCAGAAAATACACCTGCGTAACCACCACAAACGGCAACCCCTGATGCGATTGTGTCTTTTGGATCGACGTGTTTCACGTTGTTCCCGAAGAACGAAACAGTATCGTACGCGATGTTGTGATGAAGCCAGGTGAATATGGCGCGCGCTTTGTCAGTAGCAGAAGAGAACTGTCGACAAAGAACATCAGCCAAGTAGCCAGTGACATCTGGGGTCTGCGGCAGAGATTGGCGAGGATGCCGCGCAGCTACTCCATCAGGGCCAGAGAAGTCTCGACAGATGAGACAGCCAGAGCTGGGCGGGGCTGCAGGAACAGGTCGAGACCGACTCGCTTGAACTTGACTTCTTGATGGTTTAGAGCCCATGTTGATTGGCGGAGGGACACCACCTGATTTGGGAGCGTCAGCAGCTGAGATGCCCGACTTTTCCTCCATCCACTGCTTCAAATACGACGCATCAGTGGTGAAACGGCACTTTTGAGGCATCTCATTCCTGCCATCGAAGAACATCATTGTGGGGAACTCCTCAAGGCTGAACCGGGTGATGTAGGCTCTGTACTTGTTGACATCCATCCTGGCAAAAAGCAACTTGTCGGCCGCGAACGAGAAGTCTTCAGCAAGCTGCTGCCAGACTGGTTCCAAATCCTTGCAATATTTACAAGAAGGTAGATAGAAATCAACAAATGATGGCTTGCCTGTCATGATCGTGCCGTCGAAGTTCCGATCGTCTAGCTCCCGTACAAGTGAACCGGCTGGTATGGCCGGTTTGGTGAGCGTCGGTGCGGGTTTGGGGGCTGGGTTTGGAGTCTCGGCTGATTTGTTGTTGAAGCCCATGGAGAGGGGAGATTTGGCGGCACTTGTAGGAGGTAATCTACGCGGTGGTTGAGTAGGTGGCTCCTCCTCTTTCAGACTAGGTCGTGATGGTAGCTTTGGCGGTCCACTAGGTCTGGGAGGCATCTTTGGAGGTAGATCTATTGCCTGTCGAACGGAGATATCTGGAGATGATTTGGCCGAAATCAGGGGTATCTTTTGTGGTTTCTCGCGATTCTCGGCCTCCTTTTGCTCCCGCTCGCGCCGGGATGGAGGCAAAGAGGGGAGTTTTGCTTGGTCAAAGGAAGGAGGTAGCTTCCTAGCAGCCTCAACTGACGAAGCAGTCGTGCTTGTAGACCCTGCCTGGCTCAAAGACATGGATGATATTGTAGAGCTGTACGACATTGTAGATTCGTTAGATCCGCGTCTGACCATCTGTGTGGAGGCTCTTCGAGGAGGTAGAGCTGGCGAAGGCTCTGTGTCCTTCCGCGTAGGCAATGGAGGTGGGCCACGCCGGGCTGGTAGAGGTGGTGTTCTGGCATTGTTGATACTCGTAGCTTGAGGCTGATCACGGTCGATCGGAGGAGGAGGTAGGACGGCGGTGCCTCTGGCACCTGTAGGCTGGTTGTTTGCTTGCTTGGCCGAAGACGCACCGTATGTGGGAATTGGAGGATTGTTTGTAGTCTGTGTTCTCGCTGGAAGACTCGGACGATTCGAAGAAGACGACGGAATAGGAGGAGGAGGAGGTTTGGACCGTGGTTTTGGGGCACCCAAGCTCTGTCCAACACCTTGTTGGTTCAAGGCCGCGATGCGCGCTGAAAGCGATGTGAATTGAGGCTCCTGCACTTCTGCCATTGTGTAGCGCTATTATACTGAAGGCTAGATTTCAATTTGAAGATTCGCGAACTGGCATTTGTCGGGGAAAAGAGTGTAGATGCTGCGGCGAAGTCCACATAGATTGTTGGTTTGGATATAGTTTGTGTAGCAGGCAGCAACGAGGCTAGACAATGCAACAGCAGATAGATGAACGATGATAACGAAAGACGAAAAGATTTCTTATTCCAGCCATGTCCTCATGTTGCTCTTGGAGAAGGGAATGGCGAAATGTTACGACATGATCGCCAAATGACAGAGAGCAGCAAAGTGAAGTCGGAGCGAGTGGTGAGGCTGTGTGGCGCTGTGCCGTAGGATTTCTGTGCCTATTTTCAACCAGGCTTTTACGCTAGATCTCAGGCCAGATGCGCCATCATATTCCAGAACCGCCACTTCCATCTGGTCCTCCGTATTCAATACTAGAGACTACCAGAGTTCTTGGTAATCCTGCTGGGATGAACAAATAAATATATTCAAACATGTGTAGCATAACATTGCGGACAATGGTGGGCGCGGGGTAGGCTGCTCGGTGAGAATTGCAGCTATTGAACAATCAACCCTGTAGGAACACCCGACAGTCCCAAATCCCGGAGCAAGCATTAGATTATCCAACCATTTAGGGGCCGGTGAAGTTCTCTCGAAAACTGACCGCAGTGACAAACATGTAGGGCAGAAATACTGACTGTATTAGTCATGATGGTTATATCTGGTTCTAACAGAAGACTACAAATGCTAGCGATCGAGCGCTGTGGTATCTAATCCCCAGAAATTCCTCCAGACACCATGCAACCCGGCCCTATGTGACGGCTTTTACCACAGGCTCGAACACCCAGAACTCCCCAGCCCCCATTCATACCTCGTATCGCTAAGTATCGGAACAAAAAATAGTACAGGGTAGTATCATAATTCATCATCTGCGTGTGCAGGTCATTTTAGCAGTCCTCCCACGTCTTGTAGAGAGAGATTCGTCTGTTGCCGCTCCAGTGGCGCCGCTGGCGTTCTCGATTCAGAGGGGCCGGGAGATGGCTCTTGCTTTATTGTCTGGAGCTCATAGGTTTGTGCCGGCTGCTGATGCCTTCGTGAGCTGAGCAGCCCGCCTATATCCTGAAGCAGCGCAGACGAGCCTTTGCGAGCTGGGGGCGGAGAAAGCCCATTCTCGTGAGACCATGTTGAGAACAGCGGGCCGTGACTGGAGCTTTCTGCATCTGTCTCGGTTGTCCCTGTCGTTCTCGAGGAGCTGACCCTCCGTGGTTGATCCTCGTCTAGCAGACCCCCCACATCGAAGAAAGAGACCTTTCTTGGGGTACTGATGGATGAAAAATCGACTGGGCTGTGACCGCCATCAGAGGCCTTCATTAGATCTATCTCATCACTCGATTCACTTCTCCCTTCTGAGAAACGCCAGCCCGTCTTCTGTCCTTTTAGAACTGGCAGGTTGCCTGCCACAGCCATCGGAGCCGGTCTGGGTGTCGGGGCTTCTCCACGAAGTTCCGGATCGACACCAAGGCCCAAGTCCCGAACAAGATCTTCATCACTGCCCCAATGTCTGGTGACCGTTCCTCTCCGGCTTGCAGTCCTTTCGATACTGTCGCTAACAGATCCAAGCTTCCATCTCTGTTTCTTGACGCCTCGGTCTCGGATGAAAGATCCCAGCACTAAAGCATTCGCTACAGCTGTCGCAAAGAGAATCTCGATCGAGGCTAGAAGTGACCGATACTGTTGACCGCCGTGTCGGTCGATGACATTAGGGATGCGGAAAAGCGTTGTTCCCGCGGGTAATAAGGAGCCGGCGAAAAGGAGAACCAGCTGGATCTTTCGTTTCAAGCCCATTTTGGACCGAATGATGATCGGGATAGGAAATAGGACAAGTAGGAGATCCGTTAGTACGTTGGCCGTGCCCATGGTGATTAATTGGGCGTAGCCTTGCCGACATCTCGGGCCTGGATCTGGCACTACTTGGTAGTAATGAGTAAATGGCTGGCACTCTGTAATATCGGATATGAACACCGCTATGAAGGTGACGAGTAAGAACCATCGTATGAATATAAGCATCCGTTCGTGAGATTCTCGCCATATGCCCGCAATGAGCCGTTTGAAGAATTCGCTAATGGTGAGTTTGAGCATCCAGAGCCTTGGATTTGTTAGCATTTATGGAGCGGCAGGGCTGCTAAACCTACGTTGCTGCATAGAAAATTCTCGAAACCAGTACCAGCTTGCTCCCGACCGATCTATGGTAAATCTCGAGGTCGGTGAGACCCGTGGTTATGGCATTGTTTGTTCCGTACAGCAATATCACATGGACAGTCCCCATGCGCGCAAACAACGGAATCATGCATGCGAATGCCATCCAATCCTCCTTGAACAACCGCTCTGACCGTACGAACCGCCCCGCCACTCGTACCAGAATCACGACCGCGGCAAAGACTGTGCACCACCAACATACTAATAGGGTCGGTTTATCTTGGGAGAAGGTTCGAGCGGGAGGCGGGGATGAATAGAGGCTCATCTTGCTGCGATCCGCGCCCACCTACCTCCGCAGAGGCCGAGGGAGAAGCTGGGGAAGCTCGCGATCTATAAAGCGGACACCATCCACTGATCGCATTCCCGTTTTGATTTTTTTGACGAAGGTGAGAGAAATCTTCTGGGATTTCGGCGTATAAAATGTGGCATGTCAAGACTGCGGAACTCTGTGGTGACTTAATCGAACGGACTGATGTAGTTCTCGAGGTCGCTGGAGGGACGCTGAAGTAGAGGGGCAGGGGCACCGGAAGAGTGGCTCGGTCGCGGAGCGGTAGGTAACGATTGACACTGGCGAATCACCTGGTGAAGAGGCTGCTGATAGATGATGATTTGTGAGGTTGACAGCAAGACATGAAGGAGGTTCGATGATGAGGTGAGCAAGCAAGTCTTGATGAGACGGTGAAGATCATAGGAGATTAGAGAAGACCATAGAGCAAAGTACAAGGCTACGGGCTAATCATAGAATGAATGGGTGGACGTTTGGTTGTTGGATGGGATGGCTGGGCCCCCGTACCCTGGTGTGGGTTTCCCAGCAAATCAGTGGGTGCGCCAGGGCTGAGGAACGATAACAGAATCCTATGGGGCGGCCGGGGTTTAGGTAGAGGCTAGCCGTGGCAATTGCTCGCGCAACAGCATCGTAATTTTGAACTGTACAACCCGACACAAGGAGATGATGATGTAGACTTTAGTCGAAGTGTACTTCAGAAGAAAGGAGAAGCTGGTGGTCGTTTGAGAGCATGGGAAAGAACAAGTCGCCAGTTATCAGAAGGAATCGAGAGGCACACGATAGATTGCCTAGATCCTCGACCGGGTGGAGAAGGAGGCGTTTCTTCCTGGTCGCAGAGATAACGCTTGCAAACCGCCCCCCTCGAGTCCCTCGAGCACACACTGGCACACTCTGAGTCTCTGGCACACTGACACTGGCGCCCCCTTCTCGCTGACCAACCCACGGAGTACGAGCACGGTGGAGATAGGCCCAGGGGCAATCAAATGTGGGATTTGCGGGCGAGGGCTCAGTGAGGGCGGACCACTTGGCTGCCGTGCCTTTGCCTGACTGTGACCGACTCTGCCTCTTCCGCGTGCGGCGCAGCGTGAAGCGTGGCAGCGTGTTTGAACAATGCAGCACACTTGTGCTGCAAGAGGTTTGGTGGCTCAACTGGATTGATACGTCGGACATTTTGTGTGTGCAAGTCGTACAGCAACAGCCATAGCACAGCGCAGCACAAACAGATTGTTCTCGACGGCCCAACGATCGGCAGGTCCAATTGGCGGGGTTCACTCGACGCGGCTGCTATCAGAAGTTAAATTGATTGTTTTCAATGGCGCCGTCGAGACCCGTCCCCGTCCCAACGCCCCGGAGCTGCTATCATATCACTTGTTCGCTCTCCTTGCCGAGGTGTATGCGGGGCGGGATCCGAGAAAGCTGAGTCTCCGGTAAGGGGCAGCGAAGCATCCTATGACAAGTCTTCTGGTCTGGTCCGCTTCTACGATCCAGTTCATATATGGACGAAGGTGTAAGTATGAAAGATGGCTACGACGGCAACTACCATTGTTCCTTACCTGGCCTCATCTTTCTCGCAGCCTCTGGTCTGATCAGGGGAGCCTATCTCTATTGAGTTTCCCGATTCGTCCCTCTGTGCCGTGATTGGGAGGAGGGCGAATGTTGGCGAGCTGCTGGAAACAATGAGTTGCAGATCCTTGGGATGCATCAGCAGAAGCATACAGTAGTGGTACCAGACTGGGGTGCCACGCGTGGGGAGCGCAATCATTGCGAATGAACCTGTGGGGGCTGGCAGGCAGGCAGTCCAAGGATCATAAGTCGAAGCAAATCCAATCAGCCCGTCCACAATCTACTGTGCGCATTAGAGCATACATTTGAGCGCATGGGAACAGCGAATGTGCTGTACGCAGCACAACTTTGGTTTATTATGCGCGACCCGAGAAGAGGGGACACTATTCAGGGACAGCACACTAGCTCATTGGCAATGAAGCTGGTGCGCCATCGGTTCATGGTTGCCATGCGCTGTCTTTGGAGCCGTGCCATACTTAAGTAGGGCGATATCCAAGCTCCCTTAGATCGAATCATCTGTTCCCGGATTTAACAATTGAAGCTGGTGTTGCTCGTTCCTCCATTCTCAAAACAGTAGGGAAGAGGTCAAGTCACTCCACTGATGAGCATCATGTGGAAACGACTTTGGGCTGTGGCAAATGTCAGCGCCTCGGAAGCGGAAGAGAGGAGATTGGAGAGGAGAGATGCCCACGTGATACTCTAGATTACAGTACAATGTCAATGTCTCAGGAAGAAGTGATCCGCTGTTCGTGACCCCACTTTCGAACGGTCATAGAAGGCAGTTGGAACGTACAATGTCTTCTGTACAACTTGCATCGTTGTTTGCCTTTTCGCCATGTCTCACACGTTTCACGTTCCACGCACTCACGTGCATCTCAAATGGGACAACGCCTTGAAGCCCGTGTTAGCTGTCGATTCTGGCGCCGAAATCTCCTTTGACCTCCTCGACGGGGGTCATAATCAGTTTACTGCTGATTCCACGGTGGCCGATGTCCCCAATTTCAAGCTAGAGCTAGGAGATCCCGCCATCGGTCCCGTCTATGTGAATGATGCCGAGCCAGGAGATGTTCTCAAGATCGAGTTCTTAGATCTGCAGACGGCGAGCTACGGCTGGACTGCAATCTTACCTGGAAGTTTTGGCTTTGGGTTACTGGCGGACGAGTTCCCGGAAGCGGCTCTAAAGATCTGGGATCTGGAGGCGCATAAAACACAGGGGTATGCAGTGTTTAAGGAGGGCATCCATGTTCCTCTCAAGCCTTTCTTGGGCGTGGTTGGACTTGCTCATGAAGAGGATGGGCAATTCAGCACCATTCCGCCCTATGACACTGGTGGGAACATTGACTGCAAACACATTGGGGTTGGGTCTACTCTCTACTTGCCGGTGAAGGTCGAGGGGGCGCTTTTCAGCTGCGGAGACGGCCATGCAGCGCAAGGAGATGGGGAAGTGTGCGGGACTGCAATCGAGACGCCAATGAAAGCCAAAGTGCGATTGACGGTGGAGAAGGGGAAACCCTGGATTGCCAGCCCTCACTATCTCACCAACCCCGTAGAATCGAAGGGTGTCGAGTACAAAGGAGAGTATGCGGCGCTGGGAATTGATGCCGATTTGAGAGAAGCCAGCAGGAAGGCCGTGAGGAGTTTGATAGACTGGTTAGTGGGTGAGAAGGGCTTGACCCGAGTTGAGGGTTACATGTTGGCAAGCGTTGCAGGAGATTTGAAGATTGCAGAGGCTGTAGACATGCCTCACTATGCTGTGGCATGTAGTCTACCGCTGAGTGTATTTGTCGGAGCGCCTTATGTCTGAGGCTGCGTAGTGGAAGCAAGTGTTGATCCTTGATATCTGTGACAGCTGAGTAGATGGCCATGGAACCACCCAATCGCAGAGAGCTACTGAGGAATTGAGGATTGAAGGTGAAGCGTGAAGATCAGGGAGAACTTCGACAAAAAGAGGCATCTGAAACAGTCCGCTTTAACTCGACAAGTTTGTTGCACACCGCACCTTAAGCATAATCACAACAAGCTTTTTAGGCGCCAGTCGGTGGTGATAGGAATAGAACTAGACGCGCTGAAGGAGAGAATTAAAGGAGTTCGGGGGGGGGGGGGGGGGGGGGGGCCCGTGACCGTGACCGTGCCCGCTGGCGGTGAACAGCGGCAGTTTGGGGGCTGTGAGAAGAAACGCGACTTTATTCATTCATGTCTTCCACACATCCCACATCCCACATCCCAGACTCTACGAAGGTGCCGTGAAGCTGTCCGCACGTCCACACCTTGGCTAGGCTGCTAGTGAAGTAGCATGATGGATTTAAGTTGCTACGATCTTAGCAAAGCTAGATCTTCAACATCATGACAGCGCAACGGTCGGCCAATGCTCCCTCCAGCGGGCTGGCCATGGATGCCCCCGACGATGATCGGGATATAAAGCTCCACCGAGCTTCTGCAGACCTCCTAGCCGATCTAGAGAGGTCTTTGAAGCCATTTCTGTGGAAAAGATCTGGCTCTGGCAAGACTGGCGTGCGCCGCTGTGTGAGAGTGCGAGAGACAGATAGACTCGTCAACTTGGTATTGCACTTCGGTGGTACGCCTGACTACCTGCTGAACCATGTGTATAGCTCGAGCCTTTCCAGGAACTGCCTCAACTCCTCGATCCCCATCTCGATAGCCTAATACCAGTCCTCGCCGAAGCTTTCCTTGCATATCTACAAGCTCCTACGTTCAAAAGCCAACAGACTGTTGATACGAAGCTCCTAGCGCCCTTGTCACGCTCAATATGTCAGCTCTTGTACACATTCTGCAAGATCAGAGGAGAGAAGGTCATCGTCAGATTTCTAAGCACAGAAATACGGCATCTCGAGCTGCTTGTCTCTGCTATAGAGGCTGGTGATGCAAATGCTGCCGGCTCAGACTTGTGGGGCTGGGAGGAACGATATATTACCCTGCTCTGGCTCTCCCAACTTCTCCTGGCTCCTTTTGATCTTTCAACCATCTCCTCTGCATACACTGTAGATGACAATCAAGCTACTATACTGGGCTTGGAACTAGGTCAGAACGTCCCAGCAGTGGCGTTACGAGTCATACCCCTTGCCGTCCGCTGTCTCTCCTCCTCCAGCAAAGAGAGAGATGCAGCCAGGATACTGCTTATTCGCATAGCTGTTCGAAGGGATATGCAGGAGCTTGGGATTTCGGGATCTCTGGTTTCTTGGGCGATTGCTGAGCTCAGGCCAACTGATACTGTCCAGCCAGCATACCACTACATTGGTATTCTCTCATTCATTGCGGGTGTACTTTCATCATCTGTAGGTAACAGACAAATGGACCCCTATCTCCCTAGCATCTTCCAGGTCTGTACAACTTTCTCTGCAAGAGAGAACGCTGTTTCTCAGACTATGCACAATTCAGCAGTTGCCCGCAAAAGTATTATCAAAGTTCTTCGTTCAATTACAATCCTTGATCTTCTTAGCGGCAGTGCAGAAGGGCTAGAGCGTGTGGAGTCTACCATTGGAACACTGTTGGAATACCTTTCTGATCCATCCACACCCGTCCGTCTTGCTGCAAGTAAAGCCTTGAGTGTGATCACGCTCAAGCTAGAACCTGAAATGGCTACACAAGTCATCGAAGCTGTCATCGATTCTCTTGCAGTTGCTGTCAAGTGGCTCGATCCTCCTGTCAACGGTAGTGGCTTCCAAATATCTCATGCCAACTCAATGGAGTGGCATGGTCTCATCCTCACACTTTCACACTTGTTGTATCGTCGCTCAGTTCCGTCAGCGCATCTTGACGACATTCTCTCCTATCTTGCTATCGGCCTTTCATTCGAGCAACGGTCGACGTCGGGTAGCTCGGTGGGCGCAAACGTCCGCGATGCATCCTGCTTCGGCATCTGGGCGCTGGCTCGAAGATACAGCACGGCTGAGCTGAAGTTAGTAAAGATTAAGACTGCCTCTCTCACCATCATCATTCCGACTCAAAATGCTTCTGCTTTACAGTCCCTTGCCACTGAGTTAGTTGTATCTGCGTGTCTGGACCCTACAGGCAATATTCGACGCGGAGCTTCTGCTGCACTACAGGAGCTTATTGGCCGTCATCCGGACACCATCGAAGAAGGCATCCAACTTGTTCAAACTGTTGACTATCATGTTGTGGCGTTGAGGTCAAGAGCGATTCAACAAACGGCACCACAGGCTGCTCTCCTGTCGAGTCACTACTATGAGGCACTGAAAGTAGGTCTCTTAGGATGGCGCGGCGTTCAGGATAATGATGTTGTTGTGAGACGAGTGATTGCGATTGGTTTTGCGCAAGTCATATCGACCCAGAAGCGTGCTAAAAGCTTGATTCGTGAGGTACAACAATGCTTAAAGAAACTTTTCGCTCGTCTACGGTCCGTCCCGAAAAGAGAAGTTGCCTATGTACATGGCCTCTTCCTGTGTCTGGCATCCCTGATTTCTGGGTCTGGCGAAGAACTAGGACTTTCAAACATTTCACAAGCGCTACAGGAACGAGAGAACATGAAGGGCTTACGAGATGTTGTCAATACTATAATTGGGGGCAACGAGATGATGACAGCACTGCACTCATTAGGTGACGTTTTTGACAAACATAAGGCACCAGAGCTCTTGGCGGAAGCCGCAAGCCGTCTATTCCTTGCTCTCTATCCAGTCTTACGTGCTGATATTGCTTTTCGCTGGTCCTCATTCTGTCTCCAAGGAGCTATTCTAGACCCTAAGCACATGTACCAAGTTGATAAGGGTTTCATAGATTTGCTTCAGGATCCATCCGAGGCTCTTGGCTCAGGGAGTATAGAAGGATATCTGGGCGCGCTTCGGATACAACATTTGAAGGCTTCAGAAGAGTTAAGGTACCAAATGTTCCTACGAAACGCAGATATGCGCAATGTGATAAATGCTGTACTCACTAGATGCCTCACATTGGATGCAGATGGATGTGCGGAGGTTGTTGCAGAAGCCGCTGCAGGCTTCCTTCTACTAATCGACCCAGATGAGAAATCTAAAATCATCCGTGACTGGATCCAGCGCGTTGAATCCAACCATATCAGAGGTCAGGGAAGAGCATACTTACGTGCCCTCATCAAGGCTCTGCCTATTGCGGGATATGAATTGGACCCCAAAATTCTGGACATCATTCAGTCAAGGTGGTCATTCTCCCAAAACCGCCACGATATAGATACATGCACTACTATACTGTCTTCCCTAGCAAGCAGCACAGCAATAGTGGCACACACGGAGTTCTCTATCGCCATCATCTTGGACGGCATTAATGATTACACTACAAATGCACGTGGGGATGTCGGGTCACTTCTACGGATCGAAGCTGCGAAAGCAGCCGCCGTGCTATGGAAATCAAAGTATTTTGATACCCATTCTCGCGAGCTCTTTGGAAAAGTTCTTCGAGTGTCGGTTGAGAAGCTTGACAAGGTACGAGCCGAAGGCCACAAGGCTATATCTTGTGCACTGTTTACGAGGTTAGTGATTTCTGGGTGTGCCGAACATTGCTGATATCTTAGGATCCCCCTTGCATCGAAAGATTACTTTACCTACTTTCTGGAGTTGAATCTACGGGATAAGGCGTGGATCTTGGATATCTTCGAAGGCTATGTGGTCACTGCTGACACTGGGTCCGAAGATATTGTCCGGGCCAGCAGAACTGCGCTGGTAGAGTTTTCTGTGACCGGCAATGTCGACCTAGTCTGCGAGGCTTTATTCTCAGTCGCGCTGAAGAATGTCTTGAATGACAGGGTACTCGTCTCTGCCATGGAGGTCATGGCGTTCATGTTTGATATGGGCATCATGCAGATGAGCTCGTTGGAGTAAGTTCCCACTTCAAAAACTTGAATCCTGCTGACACTTTACAGCTGGAAGTCGCTCTTCATGTTCGTACAAAGAGCTCATTACCAGACGAAGAACGTCCGTAAGCTAGAAGCTGCTGTCAAATTGTATGGTGGATTATCCGAAATCTATCCACCGGCGTTGAGCAAGTTGTGCGGTATGCTCATACACCCGTATCCGACGATCCGGAATCTGGTGGCGGAGGAGCTCTTTGTTGTGAAGGGTGTGGGGAAGGGAGTCGACTGGGGGAAGACAAAAAGGGCGGATATGGAGAAGTTGCGCAAAGAGATGATACCGGAAGCATGACTTAGATTGGTATGTACTTACCATATGAAATATGGAGAACATTTTAAAAAAATATGTGCGTCACCAGATGCCATGAGAGTCAAGTTGAAGGAATCATAATATAGTGCACATGTTTATTGCCGGCTAGGTACTTACCTACGGCTCTGTTTCCGATGAGAATGAATTTTGCAAGCACTTACTGCCGTACAGGGGCTAGCATCGCGACCGTAAACAACGCCGATCACGTATGTAGAACCATAATCACAGCCGGTAGTGCAGCTTGGTAGAACCCCGGTATCTATCTATATCTATATCAGTATAGATGTACGAGCTCTCTCTCTATTTCCCCTCGTGTTCTTGACTTTGTTAAATATGTCAATTTGCTTATTTAGTTATCTTGTCGTGTGTTTTACAAATCTCTTGCCTGAAGTCGTGTCCGTCATGTTTCTATATATAGACGAGGTCGATGTTTAGACAGCTGCTCTCCGCTACTTAGGCAACGCGGCTCTAAGAAACATTCAAGTCAATATGCCCGAGTCGATGCAAGGCGACCAAAACAAAATTATTCTATCCGATACAGTGTCTCTCTTGAGACATGACTGATTTCGATATCAATCCAAAATCTGCTGTCAACTCGAATTTTGCTCTTAGTCTTGATTTTCGTTCGTTCGTTCGTTCGCTCATCTATTCATTCATGCACGTAGGTATCGACCTACTGAATCACCAAAAAAAAAACACCGGCGGTAGAAGCCCCTTCAGCCAATCCCAAACATTTGACCCTTCTAGTGCAAACATAGAACACTAATACCCTGCCACGCAATCTTCAAATGGAATTTAAAGTTATACTATATTATCTGGTAAATATCCCCGCGACGCTGGAGAAAAAAGCTCATAAAGGTTAGGATAAGCATATTCCGTAGATGACCGTTCGTGGCGTGTTCGCTTACATATATTCGGCCATTTGCTTACCGTCAATCGACCATGATTTCTCAGCGTCCTCTAGCACTAGCCACGCTAGACAATATTGCATCATTCCTGGACCTGACATCCACCATCGCATTCCATATTGTAAAAATACATGCGGCGTGATATATAAGATCTTGACACAAATAATATCGAAGTCTTTTGAGTTCAGTTGAAGTGCACTAATCTTTAGCTTCAAGTAATTCTGTTAGCAAATCCTGACCCAACTTTCAACCATACTTTTTGTTCAAATCATGGCGGCAAGCGCTCGGAAGCCAATTCTCATCTCCGGTGCTGGCCTTGCCTCATTACTGTTCGCACAAGCTTTACGTCGCGCCTCAATTCCCTTCAGGATCTTTGAACGGGATAGCTCAATATCCTTCCGTGCGCAGGGTTATCGTCTGCGTCTTTCTTCCGAAGGTCTAGATGCTATCGAGTCCGTTCTCGGACCAGAACAATTTCAGGAATTCTGGGAAACATGTGGCAAGACCGGAGGTCAAGGTTTTGCAGCCATCGACGCGATAACTGGCGAGAAAGTGTCCATAGCCGGAAGAGAGGGCAATACTGAGGATGGAAAACCGAGAGCACCAGCCGAGAGTCTTACATCCCGGGATGGCAAGATCGTAGGAATTTCAAGAGGTGACATGCGCAGGCTATTTATGAAGGGATGTGAGGAATTCATCTCCTGGTCTCACCAAGTCACAGGTTACGAGCTGACCTCATCGGGGGTCCATGCAATCTTTTCGGACGGCTCTAAGTCCGTAGAAGGAGAATTACTTGTGGGTGGCGAAGGAATTTACTCCAGAGTTGCGAGACAAGTGTCTCATGGGGTTCTTAAGGTGTACGATACCGGTGCCAGGGGTATCCATGGGGAAGCACCCACGACTTCATTCAAAGGCCTTGGTGAAGGTGTTTGGCGTATTACAGATGACACCAATCCGAGAGGAAAAGTTTTCTTCATCACAAATGTTCGACCTGGTGATATGGATGATCCCAACGTGCACTTCGGATGGACAATGGGAGCTGAGCCAGGTGTGATTACAATGCCGAATGATGATCTATCCGTGATTGGTGCACCAGCCGCTGCTATAGCAAAGTCACTATCAGCGAAATGGAATGGTCGTCTGCAGCCTCTATTTGAAAACATGACTGTGTCCGAGGCCGCTTTCTGGAAGATCACCTGCTCCACTCCAACGGGAGTACCTGTATGGGATAATGAATCGCGCGTCACTGTCATTGGAGATGCCGTTCATTCTATGACACCTGCTGGGGGTATCGGCGCGAATACCGCCGTAAGAGACTCTGCTTTACTTGGTAGATTGGTGGTTGAAGCTGGTGGTTTTGCGGATGGGGTAACGGCGGCTTATGAGAAGGAAATGAGGGTATATGCTAGTGAGGCAGTAGGTATTAGTTATGCAACGGCAAGAGGTCAATTTGGTATAGGTCCTATCGACGAGAGCACCAAGACGGTCTAAAACAACATTGGTGGCGATGCTTCACAGGGGAGCTCAGGGATACAGACAGACAGTGGCTCAAGAGCTCAAAATTGTACAATTAGAATCATATAGAATGCCGGTTGTTTTGCTCTTCAGCCGATTATAAGACAAACAGTTTTCATGCCTATGACCACTTAAACGAGCTTTTAACTCGGGTTCATGATCGAAGGCTTCTCACCGCCCTAGGTGAAGTAAGTTCGCTGTAAGTCTTTTCGATCCGAATTTCACGGCCTACTTCCCTCGCACTTTCCTCGGCAGTTTGGTCTGTGTTGTAGTATATCTGATGAAATGGAGTACTTATGAATAGTGATTGTGGCAATGTCTGATGCTGGTGACGGTCACCAACAATGGGACGACCCGTCAATCTAGCGGGGCTTCTATCTGATGGCTGTGATGTAGTTTTGCTCTCACTCCCGGACCCTAGCCTGTAATTGTTAATAGTACCTAGCATTCTGTTCCACCAACCGGCGATTATCTCGTATGAAGGCTGGACTAGAACACGTAGTGAAGGAAGGCATGCCGCTATTATATACACTCCAGGCTCGACGACTGCCCATGCTAGTATAGTGGCTCCGTAGAAACTTGGATCTTTGGCGATCGGGAGACGATATACTACCAGTAAACGAATGATTGCTGTGATGAAACCGCTATGAATGTAAGCAACTGTATGTAACATTGGAGCAGGATTGCTAACAGGCTACCTGTGAGAAGTGTGATTATTACACCAGCCTTTCGAGCCTTTGACATTCTCAGAGGCAAGATAAACGGAAGTGGTAGTAATAAGATGGCGAAATCTGTGACAAGATTCGGGATGCTGACAAAGATATATACTTTATATTGATCTATACAGTGACCGCCGGAAATCGTTTTATTCCAGAAGTATGCGAAGGGAGTACAGGTTGCAAATCCTACAACCCACAATGTGATGAGATTGACCACAAGAATGGCGCCGATAGCATAGGTGAAACGCCTGTATTCCTTGATCGAGAATATTCGAAGATACAAGATGAGGATGGACAGCTTCGAGAAGGTGACTGCCCCTGGAAACACGAGGATCGCGACTAATTGTCCTTTGAGATTCAGCCTCCTCATACGGACAGAGAGAGCCAGGAAATGACGCCCGACGCCTGTGTAATTGACTTGGACTGGGAGATGTTAGGAACAATTTCAGCACAGTGGTCGTCCTCGGGGCACGTACCAATGCTGATAATAACAAGACTGAAACAAAATATGAAGGCTGGAACCATGAAATACACATCCCATTGACGCAGGCTGCATGATTTAGTTCGACTAATGAAGAATAAAGTGATGAATGTCACTTCCAATACTCCCATTACTATAGCCGCAACAAGTACTCTCCGCCCACTATATTCATCTAAGTACTCTGGGGTTATCGTTGGTATGATTATCATGGTGTCTTCTCGATTGAATCATCTTTCCATCCTCACGACGGAAGGGGAGTAAAGCCACAGTTCTACATCTTAGATGATGCGGAATGCAGGAACTTAATTACTATTTGTATTTTGGCCCGGCTGAAATAGTGATCCCATGGCGACAACAATAGTGCGGGGAAGACCATTTTAAATGATGCTGATTGATAGAAAACGGTCAAGTGTCACGGCTTCTTCTTAGCCGACGTGAATCTCCGAGTTCAGTGAACAAAGGACTTGGCGTGACACAGACGCCTTAGTGGAATAGTCTGCGAACACCAACCCCGCTCAACCAGTAGCCAAGCTAAGTCACACATAAGGAATTCGACCACAGCCTTGACGCTTGTGAGCTAGGGTTAGTGGACAGACCGCCCAGCCTAACCTTAAGTACGACTTTGTTCCAGTGATCTGTCCCACCGGATATCCTTGAGCAAACTTTGACTATTCCCTTGTTCGAAATGCGCAGAGTCAACCGACACGACCTCAATGATTTGAGTGAAAGCATTTATATGGGCTGGAGAAATGATTGTAACAGGACTTTGATCCATCTCCAGCCCGTGCCTACGAAGAAAAACCCGCATCCGCTCACAACGCTAGTAGTGTCATCTCAACTCGAGCATTCCACAAACTCGGTATCATCAGCACCACAAGCGTATATGGTCTGGAATATAGATATAATTATTGATAATTTACTTTGCGATAGAAAGGTGTATATCAATCAAGTCGATATCCCTCAGACTGTCAAATCCTGTATAGTATCGGGCCCAATTCACGCCAACCCTTCAGTGATCATATCAGTTATTTTCTATCCTGAACTTGTGGGACGAGCAAGGTAAATTCATTTTTCAAATCATTAGCATCAAGTCTCAGAACTGACTGGAACATTGTGGACTGTGATGATTGTTCGCGCATTGAGTTAGGACGTGATTGATTTTGTCGTGGAGTCTATATCTTCGCAAGATTCGTTACGAGAAATAATTTTTGCTCATCCGTATAGTGCTGAAATCGAACGGTAGCCACCGCTGTGATATTTGGCAAGGTGAGTCACAAATGGTGATATTCTACTAGACGGTAGAATGTCATGGCAGATAATGAAGGCAAAATCCAGAGGTTTCATTTAGCTTCTCCCACGACTCTCTCACTTGAAAACGGACAATGGTTATATTGTCAACTTATTTTATTTCTGCAATAGCATCGATCGTGTATAAACGTAGATATTATGCAGACCCAATTTTCAGAACTCCTAGGTTGAATAGATCAAAGTCCCACGCGTGTAAACTTGTTGCGTCTAGAACTTCGGGTTCTCGTCGCAATCGGGTCATCACTCTTCTTCCCATCATCAAATCCTATGTCCGATTCTGCGTTCTTGTGTATCGAGGGAGTGTGCGTTGCCGGTGTAGTAGAGACCCCTTGTTGACCACGGCTAATAAGCTTAACCCGATGTTGAAACTTTGAAACATTGTCCAATTCCTCAACTTTGTTGGACTTAGTAAAGTGATTATTCAGACCATTAGATCACTCACTAGGCCATGTGATCTTTGCGAAAATGACGAGGTCTTCTCCAAACAGCCTTGCATCCGCTTGCTCTTGCGCAATGGCGTCGATAGATCGTGCTGGTCTTAGCTTTGTGGCCTCAACAAGTTCTCGGCCAAACAATCTAATATCCTTCTCCTCCTCCGTCTCGTGCCTCGAAAGACCTTTGCGTTCTGGAGCCTCATTGCATGGTGGGAGGACGAATTTCGGCAACGCGTATGCTGGATGCGTCCTTGAAGCGGTTTTGTCCGACATTTTTAGAAAGGAGGCTTACTTTTCAGGATTAGTAATGTGATAATGTCAACGAAGTAATTAGGACTCACACAAGGACAAGATAAACTTCGATCGAGAGCTGAAATTATCCTCGACTGGCTGGAGGTTAATCAACATGTTTCATAAGGATTTCATTCAAATCTATGTATATGAGTACCGTACCTCCGGTCATGAATTCACCCTATATCACTGACTACCAACGCCGTATAAATGGTGTAAGAGAGAAGGAGAAGTGATAGTTGATGCTGTTGGAGAGGGTGACTTACTAGAGCAAGTTGAATGGATGGTAGCTTAGCTAGAGCTTGATCGACATGTCAAGGAAGAAACTCTGGTTATGGGGGCCAGAATTATCGCAAAGAACAAGCGTTCAGCTGGAGCTTAATTGAAATGCCGGGGATGAAATTCTGAGTGCAAGGGCAAGCTGTTGGTAGTTGGGTGGTAGTGGAGGGGGTGGGAGGCGGTCTTCTAGCGGCGAAAGAAAAACTTTCTTTTTTGCTTAGACAGTTGCAAAGCGTGAGAAAAGATTCCTTTATACTAGTTAGAAGTCCGCGATGGAGTAGGATATCTGCCAGATCGGGCTGTTGCAGAACGTTCGTTCAAAGTTGACGCTGCTGTCGAAAGCTAGGTGCAATAGAGGGATTGTATCGAGGAAAGAGAGCCGGATTAGCTCGGGCCAATTGCTTCAGTCTGATTGACGACGATCAGAAAAACTCATGGGAATAAGCAGAGAAGTACAACAACGATTCCAAATGACTGACTATGACTGATGAATTTACAAGATATATTATCAAGCTTGCAAAGCCCAGAAGTTCGGTGACAAGGAGAGCCTGGAGAAGACCTATGAGGCCGACACAAAAAGGCAGAGGAGCTTAGGAAACAAGTACAACCCTTCGATTAGGAGGCCAGGGATAAGACCAAGAGGATATATATGAGCGATGCTCTTTATTTCAAATTCCGGAATTCACCTACATTACTTAAGGAGCTTATGGAAACCGGAAACAGGACACTTAATGAATACAAGACAGGAGAGGTACGAGGAAGCGGACTTGCAACGAAAGCGACCATAGATACAGGAGTAGCTAATTAGGCTGGCCAAGATCTCCGGGGGGAAGAATTGATGGATCTAAGGGACTGCAAGACCCCAACAAAGAATCATAACGCTCGAGGTAGAATTCACCCATAATGGCGATATTGATGAATCGGTCCGTTGTGAAGAAACAGATAACTACTGGATCAACTGCCACTCTATGTAGACACATGGCGCATGGCATACCGTATTCCGGTGCAGGATACTTGACATCAGGAACAGGGTCGAACTGCAAGCGCCAGCAGATAATAGCACTCGCTCGATGAGCCTAGATACTCGTCTTACGGTGAGTTGGGCACTGTTTGTTCTTGACTGACGCAAAGTCATAGTCATGGATGTCCTGTTTGATGAATTGGGGAAAGCTGGAATCAATAAGGCTATGGAGCATCGGGAACTGCTCAATGGTGAATACATTCTTGTTTCCTTACCGAACTGGTTGTATGTTCTTCAGAGAACTGTCATCGACCTTATTGGAGAGATTCCTCAGCGAGAGCCGAGCCCCAGAAATATGCTTGATGCGTTCTGTCAGACTGTTGGTAGGGAGCTTCGCGAGGCAGTCAGAGGCGGAATTTGAAGTAGTCTGAATGGCAGAGAGCGGAGTCGACAGGACCTAAATTTGAGGGCCAAAGTCTTCGACATACTCCTTCAAATTCTGCCTTGGAAATTTGTGAACGTTCTCCGAAATTGGTTGAAGGATTGTTGAGGTGTTCGAAATGTCAGACTCGTATGCTTCCAGAGTGGAGCCTACGCCGGACAAAGCTTGATCGATAGGATTGAGAGCCTGGTCGAAATGTTCCTTTATCTGTTGCATGATCTGCGCATTGTTGGTTCTCATCTGATCACTCAAACCATCCTTGACAGAATTGAGACCTTGGTCGACATGTCCCTTGAACTTTTCGAGAATTTCCAAATTGTTTGCACTCATCCGATAACTCAAATCATTTAGAGCAGTTTGAAATGGGGCAGGACATAGTCGAGAACCAGCTGGGAGGATGTTGATAGAATCGTCTGGGTGATCTGTTGTTTCATATCTCTGAGCATAGTCATAGTTTGCTACTCGATGTTTCGGACCATGGTCTTAGCTTTTTCCGAGATGGCTGACTCAATAGCCGCTGTGACCTGGGGTGTGCATTCTTTCACGAGAGCAGTTTCGAACGCGGTAGACGCTGCGAGTTGGGTGGCAGCAATATCTTTTACATTATCAGCTTGAGCCCCCCAGAGCTTCAAGGTATTCTCGCGAACATGCCTGAGGATATCCTGAGTAATGCATCCTAATGGAAGCTCGGCAACATGCAAGTTGTGCACGAACGGGTATTATCTACCCTGGAATATCTGAAAGGCAGAAAGAAAGATGAAGAGAAAGACACTCTTTGAACCATTCAAAGGGGTCTAGCTTCCCACTCGTGAAGTTGTGAAGGATGGAAGGTGAAGCGACGCAACCGTCGGTCAGTCGGGAAATACCCATATGCCAACGAAAGAGGGAGGCGCGGGGCGGAGGCGGGGCGGGGTAGGGCAGGCACAGGAGGACAAAGAAACCTACTGCACACACAGCCAACGAGGATTCGCGTCAGACCGTGTATAGAATGAAAACAGATTGTTCACGTTCATCGAAACCATGAACTCTGATACACGAGCACAAGAACGTGCTCTTATCGAAAAGTTCCATTCGCCAGTCACCAACAGGGACTGGAAAGTTGGCGAGCATCGTGAGGCGCCCGCTCTCGCTCCGCTTCTGGTACACTGGCATTACATGCCATCCCTCTAACTGAAGTCTTCGAACCGCGCCGCTTCATCCTTATCTTGTGCGCAGTAGTTAATCGTCCATTGCCATAGATCATCTTGCTTCTTTTCATCATAGCTTTGCTTGCCAGACCGGATCTCTTTCCGGCCCTCATAATATTTTCCAGAAACTGTGACCAACTCATCGGCAACGGCTAGTCGAGCAAGTGACGAACCTGACTCGCTTGGCTTATGGATATTTGAAGTATAAACAAGCTTGAGAAGTGGCGTTATTCGAGGGAAAACTTGGTTCCAGGCGAAGCGCATGAAGCTCGAATACTCGCGTGCTAGTCCTGTGCCTGGCATAAGACCTGGATCAAATGCGTTGACCTTGATTCCACGATCTTGTTTCCGCTGGTCCAAACGTCTTTGTAACGCATATACCCACAGAATATTGGCAAGCTTGCTGTTTGTGTAATGCCCGGTGCCCGGCCTGTTGGCCATAGCAGGTGGAGGGTGAGCAAGTTCTTCTGCTGATGTGTAGGTGGCATCTGGTAGGCCGCTCTTCATAAGGGGGTCATGAACACCGCTAGCAGTCACCACAACACGGGCATTAGTTGCAATATGAGGGCAGAGAAGATGGAACAATAATGCGTGGCCGACATGAGTGATTGCGAAGGTGGCCTCAATGCCCTCGGCTGTCAGTACCATTTTGTCCGGGAACTGCAGAGCGGCGTTGAGCAGGAATGCTTGGATCGGAGGACGGTTTTTAGAAGACCACTCATTTGCGAAGGCGCGAACATTATTAGAGTTTGATAAGTCAAGCGGTAGGAATATCGTATTGCTCTGCTTCAGCGTTTTATTGATCGACTCGGCGGCATGTCCGCGATCGGTTCGAGAACAGACAACAACAAGCCAGTCAGGTTTCTGACGCGCAACTTCGAGCGCTGCATGATAGCCAAGGTTAATTGTACCGCCGGTGATGATAGCTGAGCGTGAACAAGTCATTTCCGGATCGATGGCTGTGTGGTATACCATGCAGGAGCTCGTTAAAGAGAAGAGTAGACTTGAAACCGAACCATTTGCAAACTATTGTTATATATATAATGTGCACGGCTCATCGTTGCGACCTTAGCGCCTGAAAATCTGGCTATCCCATTCCCTAGAATTTGGATCGGGGTATCTGCTTGAAGATCGAGGCCTTAACCCGTCTTAACATACTCGCGTCACCAATCCAAGACTACGCCTGACTCTGCGCGTACCTCATTTAGTCGCACGCTGGCCAAACAGAAGACGCGAAGGAGAAAAGTTGCCTAATGTAGGCAATGCCTAAAGCTGATAATGCATTGGGAGTGTGCCCCTCGAGCGTGCCTCTCTGCGACGGCCGTTTGTTAAACCCGGCCCGGCCACAAACCCCGTTTCGACTAGCCATAAAGAGCAAATGCATTTTGATTGGCCGGTCTTGTGTGCTTTCCAGCACCGACGAGAAGGTTATTACTAGGAGAGACATAAGGAGTATATCTTATCATAATACGGTAACGATTATGTTATTATATTTTTAAGCTTGGTTGAATAGATAGTCAATACAAATCACTTTAAATATCCAAAAATTAAATAACAATACTTAAAACTACTAGAAAAAACCTTATTGGTGACTATTAGCATAGAGGCTCGGTGTCTTACTATAAGCTGTATATCTTTCTGAGCTCGGCCTCTAGTGATACTTTATCGGACGCGGGTATTGGTCCAGGCAACTCAAGATCTCCCAGATCCCAGTACCGCATATACACGCCCATGAACGCGCTAATGCCCTGGGTTTCCTGTAACAGCCTCTCCGGATGCTTTAGCCCGTGGGGCACCAGCGTTGTAGGCGTGTTTTTATTTACCTTTGTGAAGACATTGAGGAGGTCTTGACCTGAAGGGCGGAACGTCACTGCTGAGAAGCTCTCGCCCACGATATTGGTCGGGTTTCGCGCCAACAGATCTGTAAGTGCAGCGCCGAGGTGATCCATTGTGCTATACAGCCAGACGCAGTGGATTAAATAAGGTTATAGTAGCCGAAGTTGACATAAAGACAGGAACGAAGTGAAACTGTAGCTACTTACGTGATGGGAATCCAGTGCTTCAGCTGATTAGCATTCGCCACCGCCTTATTCTCTTCCTGGCTGGATTCTAACTACCTACGAGCAATTTTAGCTATCTAATGGCTTGGAGGTAGTATGGAGGTAGCAGAGTTTAAGTGAAGAAGATGACTGGGCAATTATTCAAAACTTCTTTGAGGGCCAGAAAATACTCACCCAAACCTAAAAGACATAATGAATGCGCCAGTCCACACATGAGTTATGCCCACACCAAGCTCGGTGGCGAGTTTCTCGGTGTCCAAAAAGGCTTCATGAATGGAAGATAAGGGTAACCATCATCAGTTAAGGGAAT
This sequence comes from Proliferodiscus dingleyae, assembly GCA_003988795.1. Lineage (NCBI taxonomy): Eukaryota > Fungi > Ascomycota > Leotiomycetes > Helotiales > Lachnaceae > Proliferodiscus > Proliferodiscus dingleyae. The sequence continues at coordinate 130,075 of QYAK01000047.1, forward strand.
ACTGAACCTCGCGGGAATCAAAGTGACGAATCCAGATGTCTTGGACAGAGCCTGCACAAGATTAATTTGCAAGTGGATGGTCGCCATTGGAAGAGCAGAGCTGTAGGGTATCAGCATGGTTATGTGCCTTATACTTGAAGGGATTATACGAAAGAGATTGAACTTACATTGCGACATTCAGACCGTGGACAGCCTCTCAAGGGAGCGTTCAAGATTGATCTCGCGGACTTCCACGCCCGAGTCGGAGGGAAGTTCCTTAGGTGGACCTCCAGGCCGATGCAGAACAATTAAGTTTAGCTCCGCAGCTTTATGAGCAAGAAGAAGGTGACGAAGAGTAGCGGAACCGACATTCCCATTTGGTGCGATGAGTCCAGCAGTGTGTACGATTCTGCTGTATATCTCGTGAGAAGGAGCGGGCGACTGAGAAAGAGGCTAAGATGCAATGAATAGCACTGGTTAATATCAGAATCACATCAGCATATATATACCACGAAATCACATTTTTAAGGTAATTGGTCGCACTATCCAAACTAGAAAAAGTGACATAAATCCCTTAGCAGGTAATTACTTGACAGGGTTAGCTTCTAAGCCCTGAAGACCGGTAGAACTTAGCTATTATCAAGCCAGCGAGTAATGCTCACGGCATGAACCACGGAGTTCTGATTACTAAGCTCAGGGATAATAAGGTGATTTGGTTCTTTTGGGAGGGCGCGGGGAGGGCCGCAATATAAGCTGTGCTGTATGGTCACTCTTAGCGGAATAACTCATTTTACGTACTAGTTAGTTATAGAAGACCGTTAGTGTCTTAAGGGGAAATTATTAGGGTAAGAGAGCTCCAACAAAGTATGTGTAGTATTGACAAATATTACGGCAGGGATATAAAGTTATGGGTTTCCCTCCAGCCAAAAAACGTATCATTATGATGACATCGACGTGTCCTGACCCCTCGTGTCCCGAGACCCTTAGACGACCCAAGATTATACCCGTCCCATTATCGTAGTGAAATAGCCTTCTCATCAATCACTCGAGTAATCAAAGGCTTGCAGAAAACCTAGAGAGCAGTCAAGTCGCAGCAGATCTTGATTGACTATACGGATGACCGGAATCAGGAAGTAAAGCGGGGTAATATATTTAGATTTCTCGTGCACTAGGGGGTTCGAACTAGTTAACACGGTATCTTAATTTGTTATCTTGAGGATTGTTGGTTGTGGAAATCGAAATGACCAATAACTATAAAACGAAGTTGGTATTAACATATAAACTAAAGAGTCCCCAAATACCACCATGCAAGTCTAGAGATGATTTGAGTTAATAACACTCAAGTTGCGATACCGATATGATCGGAAAGATACGTTATTGCGTCTCAGGAGATACCTGAGATGCAATATAAAAGTTCTAATACAGAGCCTAACCAGCAATATGACTCGACTAATCAGCATACTCCGAATTAGAGATTTTGCGCAAGTTACAAACCACACTAATTAGAATAGTTTGTATCTGTTATACGCATTTTCAACCCCGGCCCAAATGCTATCCTATCACCCGACTGTTTACTAGCACTAATAAGATTTATTCTTACGGTTCAGAACTATAAGATTTATTATTTGTTTATACGAACATAAATTTGGATGATTTTTTATGAGAACAAAATCGCCTTGCTGGTGTTAGGAAACGAGTTGCCGGACGAAGGGATACAACTAGAAATTAGATAATAGGTCATGATCTTACAAGTTCCGGAAGTCGTAGTATCTGATCCGAGAGATCAGTTTGTATTATGCACCGGATCCGGCTGCTCGAGGTGCCGAGTATACGTTTGTTCAGGCTTGGCGACGATCTACTTTGGATCGATCTAACAAGGGTATAAATTTCTAGGCTGTCGATTAGGGGCTTACCCCTTAAAAAATCTTTTTAAGGCTTATTTTTCAGGGCTAAACTCTTTAGATTTAAGGGCCAAGTCCCTAAAATATACTTTTTAGGGGATTATGGCCTAAAAAGTATTCTGTAAGTACTAACTAGGATATTTTCAGGGACTCCTTCCCTAATCGATAGCCTAGAAAGTTATACCCTTGGATTTTTGTCTAGATTAATCTAGTATTAATACTAAGTGATCTAATCCGATCCTGGATCGATAATGGATTAATCTACTTAATACTAGATCGTCGCCAAGCCTGCGTTTGTTTATATCAGTGACACTAGCTACACTAGCTACAAAAGAAAGCGATAATATCTCCCGCTAATACTGTATATATCCCTTGCATTTGTACTTACATTTTCCTGCCGATTCCCTATCGCGGATTGACAGACGAACATGTCGCCAACGGTCGCTATCCCTGGCGGCACAGGCAGTGAGGCAGACCGCTTCTCCTTCTAGGGCACGCAGATCAGTTGATATATTTAGATGTGGCACGCAAAGTTATCGATGCAATCTTGGCGAAGCGGGTTTACGATGTCGTCGTCCTCAGCAGACATGTAAGACCTGCCCTGCAGATAGATGAGTGCGTTAAAATTTACTGAACATGCTATTTAGCAGACGCAATCGAAGGGTCTACCGGAGAACGTTGCCTGCGTCCAAGATGATTATGATAATCACGCATCTCTCACCCGAGCTTTTAGCGGCGTCGATACCGTTCTCTGTTTCCTAGCCATTGCAGATGCGGATCGTATGGTTCGATACCAGAAAAACATGATCGATGCCGCTATTGAGGCAGGTGTCAGGCGATTTGCCCCGTCTGAATGGGGAAGGTACATGCAGAATAATACCTGTAATATTGTTATCAATAGCCAGGTGCTGACATTATAGCAGTCGCGGCGTCGGAGGAATGTCTTTGTATGCATTCAAGGATAAAGTACAGACTTATTTACAAGATATCAACCACGCTTCGAAAGTTCGTCTTACATCTTCCACGCTTATATACTTCGCAGAGTTGCCTTCTTACGATCGCAGAAACTTGAATATTGCCTCTTCCAACCAGGTTATTTCACCAATTACTTCGGCCATCCACACTCGACTACGGCGCATTTTCTAATGAATCCAACTTATGTTGATTTTGAAAATCAGCACGCAATTATGGTAGGTAGTGGTGACGACGTGATTATACTTACAACAGTCCAAGATATGGCTGCTGTGGTGGCTGAATCCCTAGAATATGAAGACGAATGGCCAGTAAATGGCGGCATGCAGGGTTCCCAGGTGACTATTTCCAGCCTCGTAGCTCTTGGCGAAAAATTGCGAGGTACATATATTCCACTACAACTTAATCTCGATCTCTGTGATAGTCTAACAGAGTTCAAGGTCCATTCCATGTCGATCATGTTGTGTTACGGGATCTCGAAGCGGGTGAGCTGAAGAGTACATGGTGGCCTCTGATGGATCATCCGGCAGCCCAGGGTCACCTAGAAGAATTCTCAAAAAATATTACACGTATTTTCCTGCAGGGAGTAGCTTGTGGAGGGTGGAATGTGACACGTGAATGGAATGAAAGACTTCCTACATTCAAATTCAAGTCTGCCGAAATATATTTAGCGAACGTCTTCCGAACGAAATAATTGTCAATCAAATCTTATGCAATATTCTCTAAGCAAAAGAGCTTTGAATTTGATTGTATATTAAATGTCTATAGATGATCGGCTCTCTTATTACTTTAAACTCCTGCGCCATCTATTAGAGAAGCGCATCACCCTTCTCATTAACCGTCCATTGTCTTCTTCATTTCTCTAACAATTAGCCAACGCCACGGTAGCTTTTCCTAAGCGAGCACTATTAAGTAGCGGGCCCTAGAATTTTCCTCTCTCACTATAGTCTATGCTGCCCAGTTTACCGATGACTTAGCTGAGAGATCCTTTCTCCGTAAGCTCATACGTGGATTCTTCTCTAACATTCAGCTCTCTACTATCAACAGGATCGTTGAATTCTTGGAGGAGAACTGCATCCGAAGGGACACAGACTTGGAAATATCGTGCATCGATATATTGTGTGATATAGGTCTCTCATGCGGATCATCATGCTATATTCGCTTCCGTGTTTACCCTGTTCGGAGCGACATGTTACTCCAGTATTGGGAAGGTCGAATTTCATCACTACCCAGAACCGGATAAAAAGAGCTTAAGGTTCGTAAAATAAAAGTTTACAACGTACGATCAAATAAATTTAAATGCTAAACACGACATAACTCGATTTAATCCACCATTCACGACCGAACAGCATTTCAAATCAAGGAGGTCATAAACTGATGCATCGTGAGATGGATTCCAAAGATAAATGTATAAAGGCGGATTGCTTGGCCCCAGACCATGAACCTACTTGCTTTCCATCCCTCAGAAAACTCGCGTTCATTGTCTTTAGAAATCAGCAGTCCTTCAGAACGTAAGCGTTGAAATGAAGGTCGCTGCAATCGTCCTCTCTATTTTGCCCGCGGCCCTGGCCGTGACTTGCGACACAGAAAGTGGCTGTGCCGGCTGTGGTCAAGTTGCTTGGCCCTCCTTCACTCAGGAGGGCAACGAGCAGGTCGCCACGGCTCCCGGATGGGCGACCATGACCTTGTCGGGCTCCTTTATTGAACTCGAGAACGTTTCCGGTAGCACATTGACCGTCTGTAACTACGGCGTGGTTTGCTATTACATCAGTCCCCACAGTGACTGCACGGTTGGAGAGCCCAATGGCTTTAACACCAATCTCGGTATGCAAGTGTGGCAACACCCTTAGCTGGAAACAGAGATCAGCGAATTGTAAGTAAAAGCTTGAATAACATCCCCTGATCGTTGTTTACTGACTCAGCATCGTCCAATAGCTCAGCTGCATTGGTTCTTGAGCTGGGGAGGCGGTTAGAAGAGGGACACATCCATCACGGGCAGATATGGCGGCTTTTGGGTCGGAAATGAGAGAAAATTGATATTAAAAAAGAACTCAGTTGTGGTAGTTTCCATGCAAATATAATTTATATCTTGCAATCTGAGCCGAGTGGGTAGTTCCCAGAACGCTCAAAGTTGCATTGAAGCGTGAATAGTGTTTTAATTTATCAAAAACCGTCAAGTTTAATCGAGGAAGCCGGAAAAGGTCCTCTTTTCCAACAAAGTGTCTCAAACTGCTCTCTGCAATATATTTATTTCTAAAATAACTTTAATCTTGAACTGAAATTTGCCCAAGACTCTTTATTATATAGTGGCTTGTGATTTTCCTGCTCTCCTGTTTTTTTTTTTTTTTTTTTTAAATTTTCAATTTCTCTTTTGTTTCTCCAGCAAGACCTTCTCTATCCGTTCTTATTTAAATATAGCTTTGCAAACCATAAGAACAAAACGTGAAAAAAGGTGCTACAAAAGTTTAAAACCAGACAAACAAATAAAGGCAGCTTTAAAAGTTAAGCTTTTTGAAGATATTATAAAGTTGATTTTTGCGAGCTTAGATCTAATGTCATTTGTTAGTTAATGTTTTTAATTTTGCGTCGTATAAATGTTAACGTACTTTCAATTTTTGACTGCCTATATTTATCCAGGGCTGAAATGTCTGCTCCATTCTCAATCAAAAGCCGCACAATGGACTCTGTCTCAAGATCGATAGCAAGGTGTAGCGGGGTCATGCCGGAGCCCGTAGGAACTTCTGACGGTATAGATAAATCTATCCCTGCTGCAACCATTGCCTGGATCAACACTCGACAAACCTCCTCATATTTGATCTCATCGTCTCCGTATCTTACGAGAGCACATATCAAGGGCGTAATACCATTATCTCCTATAGTCGAAACGTCTGCTCCACTGTTAATGAAGAGTTCCAAGGCGGCTCTATCTCCATTCAGTGCGGAATGATGCAAGGGTGTCCATGACTCATCACCAGATGGCATTGAGATATTACCACCAGCCGAAACGGTGGCCTTCAGAAGACGCTCCAACGTCGCAGAATTAAGTACCCCAGCACCAGAAGTTAGTGCTGATCTTCCCATGCTATCGTAAGGCAATACATCTGCACCACGATCGAGAAGGAGATTGACAATGTCATTATTGCCCCAGATTGCCGCTGCATTTAGTGCGGTCGTGCCGTAGCCATCTGGAGTGTCAAAGTCGGCCCCGAGATCAAGAAGCAATCGGGTGATAGGCTCGATTCCAGTGTAAATGGACCGATGCAGAACCTCACTACTAGTGCAAGGTGCAAATATATCGTCTGAACTTGCCTCGAGAGATTGGATGACCCGTTTGACCACGGGCAAAGAGCGTCCGTGTAATATTGCTGCAACTAGCACACTGATGTTATTGGCATGTGATACTGTAGCATCGGCATCGGCATGTAAAAGAGCGTCCACGAGCTCCTCGTTTGGGGCGCTGACTGCTCTCAGCAGTGGCGTTTGATTAGATCTGTCCCTCGCTTCGATATCAGCACCTTTGGCTAGAAAAATCTCCATTAACTTTGCGTTTCCTTTCATAGCGATATGGTGGAGAAGTGTGCACCCCCATGTGTCAGTAAGCTCGAAGGTATCACATGGCAGGTTCCTCAAATAGCAAAGTATATATTCCGATTGCCAACGCGGTGCACAGTCTAGGCACCGAAGAGGAGGAGTGACGCTTGGGTCCGGGTAGTCATCATACATTTCCGGATACCGAGCTAGGAAACGAATCTCATCATTGTATAGATGGGGTGTTAGGAGGGTCACAAATCGTCTTTGAGTTTGGATAAGTACGTTCAGACTGGATTTCGTGAAAAACTCTCTCATGTAGAGAATGAGTTCGTTAGGAATAGTGTTCAAAGACATGGGCGGCTGTCTGAACTGGGAAAAAGTGCAATATATGAGTCTGGTGCTTGAAATTAGAGAAGTCTTCCTCAGAACATAGGCTTTAAAGGTAGTACCTGGGTAACTTTTGGCGCTTTTCCTCAAGGTGACAGCCTTCTAGACCCGTGGCCTTGGCGTGCAGGAGAGAACCAGGCTAAGGTGCTGAGCTGGATCATGAACTGCAATAAATAGGGATCTGTTATATTGTATCATATTATATGAGTGAATAATATGATGACGGCGAAAACTGGTCTCTTGACTACGGCCCAAAAATATAAAGAGGATGAAGAGCGGTGTGTACGGAGATCTTGGCAAAAAGTCTTTGCCTTCCTGTATATCGACCCACTAAAGCTCGCTAAGGTGCCCTATAAGGCCCTGTAGGTTGCCCAAACGAGAATGGATCCCTATTACAATGAAAGTGTCCAAGAGTCGGCTCTAAAGAAACCTCGACTATTTTGTTTTCTATTTTTAGCCAGGTAATTATAGCTGCCGAGGAGCCTGAACCGTCGTCCTCGGCTTACCCCGTTGCTCAGTCTAGCTTACCCAGGCTCACCCGTGACTCAGGTTACAGCAGCGACTGCTCAGGTCCGAAGATGAAAATGGAAATTGCTCATGACAAGATTCCGATATCGAAATACCTGTTTCTGGATCTCACTCCATGGGCTGCATGCTGATGGAGTGCCCCAAAGCTTCGACGCAAGAAAGCATATCAGGTTCTCAATCTACGTCCACACCAGGTTCTCACGTAACAATGGCTTGTGCGTTCATTCTGTTCCCTGAAGATGGTTTGCATTGGCCAAGTATTCGAATAGATGTTTATAATGATGCGACTACCAATTACACCCAAACTGTCTCCGTGGACGGTAAAGTAGTCTCCCAAATCTCAACAAGTTTGTTTTTTCCTCCTCTAACCTTCAAGGTGCTATTTACTAAATGCCGAACCATAGAATCTGGAAAAGCCCAAGGCTGGGGTACGGCGCAAGAATGTACCACGAAGCCCTGCGGACAAGTTCCAGCTCACAGTAAGAGCATAAAATCCAGCCTATATATCAACTGGCTAACACGAGTCTTAAAGGCTGGATCAATACAACAATCATCATCGATGTTGCTGGTCCCAATTATATCATGACCGCGTATCCAACTGGTCCTGGAGTTACTGGTGGTATTTCTACCTCCGATGGAGGTAAGACATGGACGGCGGCCACAATTGGGATTCCGTCATGGAATGCAAATAGCATTTGAGCTCAAGCGTCTTATGGTCTCTGCATCCCCAAAGAAAAGGCTGAAGAGAAATTTATCTTGGAACTAGGCTATAAGTAAAATTCAGGAAGAAGGAGCTACATAAGAGAATAGATCTAACATGAATTCTCTAAGCTTTGTTATAATAATACTTGTCAATCTACCAGAAGTGGGGGAGAAGCTAAGACAAGGTAATCAGCCACTGGTAACTTCAGCTGTTCAGGTAGACAAAGCCCCGAAGATTAGTACACCCCATTTCTAGGAGAATACCTTGGAATGGGCGCCAATCTCGGCGTTCTCATTGCCGTTAGAACAGGCAATCCGGCCTCCAACGTAAAGCTCTCAAGATAAGCACCTTCCGACTGCTGTGCCCAAATCTCAAGTGCCACGAAATTTGTCCCATGATAATCTAAAATACCTATCATCGCATCAGCTTCACAAAGTCAGGCTTCAAAACCTAATGTACTGACCTTCAGGAACAGGAAAATTCCTCTGCGGCCCAAAATGATTGATATAGCTCCCATACAAATACCCATTAATCCAAAGCAACACCCTGAACGCCGCAACATTACCATTGCCGTTCATCGTCGTATTTCCGAAGTCAAACGCGAGAGGAATATCGTACCCATACGGCAGATTTAGCTCGAAACTCGTGGAGTAAAACACCACGCCAGCATTCCTTATCCCATCCGTCGGTTTCCCCGCCGTCCACTCCGACGACGGCGGATAAGGCTGCGTCCAGCCCTGGCGCTCAGCATAAAATCCGCCTTCATTAAGCGGCCCGCGGTCTTTATCGACATACTCCTCTCCTCCAAAATTCCCCGTGAGTTTCCACATTACAGCGCTCTGTGGGCGGCCTGAGAGTGAGTAATCGAGGATGCCGCGGGGTTCTTTCATGGTGTTGACGGCGATAGCGGGTTCTTCTTCGAAACCGCTGTTTTGCACGATGATGGTGAGGATATAAGTGCTATTTGCGGTGAGGGGAGGGAGGGTGTAGGTTGAGTTGTAGGTGCCGTTGATGGAGGAGTCGGCAGCTGGACTGCCAATGAAGGATCCCAGGTAGGTGGAGTTGAGCCATACTGAGTCGCCGTAGTTTGCTCCGCCTTGGGTGCTGAGCGAGATGCTGGTTTCGTTGCCTGTCGCAATGAAGCGCCCGCGAAATAGGAGATGCCCAGAGTCGTAGCCATAGTCGGTATTGTAAAGCGAGGTCGGGGTTGTTAGATTGCGAGGGTTAAAGGTTGTGGTAAGATTTGCGACTGTCCACAGAGAATCGTCGTAATCAGATTGTATTTCTGGAAGGTTGTCGGTATAAACCCAGTCAAGACTCCCTAAGTCTGGTATGTTAATACTGGGTTCCTCGTATGTCAGATCCGATAACCATTCGCCGCTGATATCATCTGATGTATACGACAATTCATTGCCATTAAAAAGCAGCGTGTCCAGCCCATCTGGAGCTCCAATTACCCTGGAAAATTTCAACCGTCAGCAGTCTGTTTACTAGCTCTCAGCACGACTTACCGAATTGGAGTCGATGCATTCAAATCTCCAAGGACACTCAAAGTCGCTCCCTTCACAGCTGCATTTCTAACCAGGTATCCAGCCTCCAGAACCACCGACGTGGTATTTCCCACATTTGCTGTATAGTTACTCCACAGATCTGAGCGCTCCAAATCAAGCACCCAATAATTATATGCTGTATTCCTGTCAAGGGTATAGATAAAAAGGCTTCCGACCTGAACCACGCTACGGGTTGTGCTCGTTTCCCAATTCAAAATAACCGTAGAATTGGAAAAAGTCGCTTTCAGTGCTAGGCCTTCGAGCACAGTTGCACTGGAATTTGCTCCGGATATTGCGAGCTCATGCTGCTCACTCGGACCGCCATACACCACAAGTATTTTCTTGGAACCATAGTCTTTCCAAGTGAAGATTTCAGCAGTCGAGTATAATAGATTAATACCCCCAACGTCATAATCAGTGACGTGCCATTTCGAATCACGACCACTCAATGTCAAGCTTCCTCCCAATTGGGGAATTGTCAGATTACCTTGACTGGTTGGTAGAATCAGTTTATACGAGGCACTCGTGTTCTCAGCCCAGTACGAATGCCGCACCACAAAGAACTTCGTTGAAGTTCCATTACCAAACAGTGGAGTAGTCCAGATGGCATCCGTATCCGTGTACTTGTCAGATGAACCATTGACCGGTATAGCTGTCATGTATGCAGGAGAGACACGCATGAAGTTTGCTTCCAGCTTATGTTCTGAATATTTCTCCCTCGATAGGACTCGATCCTCAGGAATGGTTGCAGCATAGTCATAAGAGGTATATGCGGGAGGATATCCAAGGTGTCCCCAGTTGGTGCCTCCATACGTCATGTAGAAATTCATGAGAGTGACATATTGAGCTAAATTGTTCTTGTTGAATACTCTTCCATATTCCATGTTAAAGAGCGTGGCACAAGACTCGTAGCCCTCGCCTATAAACTGTTAAGTATTTCGACTTTGTTAAATATTGTTCACGCACCTCCCCACGGATCAAAAGTTCCTCCTTGCCATTCAGCAATAGCATCGAATGTCGAGGGGCTCAGCTCCGCTTGATGCTCTACCCAGAAGTCTACAAAACCCAGGCTCCAAATATGATATGGCCAGTTGTCTGGTTGTGAACAGTCAAAGCCCATGGAGTAAACATCATGACCCCAGATGTCCCATTCCCCGATGACTTCTGAGTCATTGTGGATGCCAGTTCCAGGAGCACCGACTCCTCCAGGCCAGCCAGAATCGTTGCTGATAAAAGGCACGACGATTCCAGCAGCCCGATACTGGTCCTCAACATATTGTATATAGTAGTAGTCCGGGAATGGGTAAGGATCACCATCAGCGGGCGCTCCGTATTCATTTTCGGGCTGGACGAGAATAATAGGACCACCATTAGTGATTTGCCCTTTTGCTAACGTAGCACCAACACTAGCAATATAAAGCGCTGTATCATTCAGATAACCAGAATCGCGTGTGCGCAAAAATCCCGGCGTTCGCTGCATCCAGCCAGGATACCCACCTCCGGAAGATTCGGCATTGATATATGGACCCGGTCGAGCGATCAGGTAGACGCCTGCCTCTTTCGCTGCTTGGATGAAAGGTTCCAGAGCGAAAATTCCATCGGCGCGATAGACGCCTTTCTGACCCTCGAGTTGTGCCATGTCGATATAGAAGCTGACGGTACTAAATCCCATGGCTTTGATCTTCTGTAGAATGTCCAGCCATAGATCTGGGACTGGTAGTCGGTAGGGATGGAATTCTCCGCTGAAAATGTAGATTCTCTGCCCGTATATCATCAAAGAATCCGCATCGTATGTGACCTAGAATTATTAGAACCGTTGGAAAAATGACGGAGTCCGAATATTGTTTACAATGTCTTGTAGGCCATCTGACCCTCTCCTGAATCTTACTTGTTCTGGTTGATGAATGCCCGTTGCAGCATTTAAGCATGTCATAGCAATTATATTAAGGAAATAGAGATACCTCATTGTGAATGCTCTCCTTTGTAACAGACCGAAGACTTTCAAAATTACTGTGTGATTCTGTCAGGACGAATGTATCAAGTACAAGGATACCGTGATTCGAGGGGAAAACGGAGTTAGACAAGTAAAAATTGATGAAGTCTTAAATTGACCATGGCAGATACAGAGACAATATTAGACATAAGACTATTTTGCAATGAGTTGAAATGCCGTCCTGAAGAAAAGGAGCAGGAGGAGATCAGATCACTTGATCACGACGCAAGAAACCTCCGACTATTTCTTGCTTTCGCATCAACACCTCTTTTCGACTAATGGGGACATGCTGCATAGGCGACACACGGTAATGATCATGTGTCTCACAGCTGTTCATCGCCTACGAGCACCTGGGTAGGCTATGTATAACGATGCCTGCTCAGGTTAGGAAGGTAGTCGAACGTTGCCACATTCGCGCATGACACCTTTTTCGCGCACTGTACGACTACGACGCTTCGCATTTAAGCAGGGAAAAGGTGTATTGCATACGGTGCTAATCATTCCCGTATCGAGCTGCGGGGTCGGTAGTCGCGTCACCGGCTCGACAATCGATAGCAGTCCTTCTGAGGTACAAACATACAAGGAAATCTTTCCTACGTAAACCTAGTCTTCGAAACGAAACATTGCTCAATTTACGTGAGATCAATCCTCCCCGATAGCATAGAGTTCACATTCCGCGATAGCGGTTCTGGCTGGGATTGTTACGCTGATAGGGAAATCGCCATAATCTGGGTTCTCACTCGGCATGATGACCAAACTTCCGCCGCGTGTCTCATCACCATTCAGTATACGAATTGTGACTAGCTCTCCAGTGGCAGGGTCAATGTCCTTTTCGACGAAAGACAGAATACCGCTGAAAGCTGAGCCAGGACATATGCAGCGGAACCGCAGATGGAAGCCGTAACCCACGAGCAAGAACTTTCCTGGCGAAAGGCGGTAAATCATTCCGAATCCGGGTGCGGGAACACCAAAAACAAAGGAACGCTCAACGATGAGTTCCCAATCGTCGAAATATGTTATGATGGCAGGCGTGGGATCCTTCACACCATTGTTAGGAACAGGATCGAAAAAAAAGCCAACACAATTACCAGGCTCCCGCTGCGCTTGGAGGATGTACGGTGCAACTTTCCTCATAAGACCGTAGTGCAAGGTATACGGGTTGGTGCCTGGAAGAAGAGTATCGACGCCGAAAGGTGAGGTACCAAGCGTGCCATGAGACGCGAATGCGTTCCAGATGCGCCGGGCCCCATATTCGTCCCGGCGTTGTTCAGGAATGAAAAGTGGCTGGCCACGATGAAGATAGGCAGCACAAGAGCTAGAATATTCATTGAGGTAGATATCTGGCGCAATAAAGTCAAGAGATGGAGCAAAGTCTTGCCAAATATCCAAAACGTTGATAACGCCGCCGCCAGACGGATAATCCCCAGGTTGACCTCCGCCACCAACAATGGTAGGAAAAAGGTTGTCGTTGTTGTCGTCAGAATAGTTCTGCCATACGTTTGTGTATAATGGTAATGTATATTTAGAACGACCGGCGGATGCGACATGTTCCACATATAGGGCGAAATGGTATGCCATGAATATTTCATCTGTATGTTGACTTTCCCCAAACACTTCCTCCCACGTGCCTGATAACTTCTGAGCACTGTTGAAGCTCTGCAAGTTCTTCTGTAGCTTGGGGTGGAGAATATTTTGATTCGAGCTCAGCATTCTCAAAAGCTCTTGAGGAACCTGGGCGGCAAAACATGCACTTGCACCTGTACTTCTATCCCTAGAATCACCTAAGAGACCGACTTCATTCTCCACCTGTACCATTATGATCGTTGATTGATTCTCGTCAAACACTTTTATATGCTGCATAAGGGCTGAGAACGCTCTGGCATCAGCATCTCGAAGCTCTTTATAATAGATTGAAAGCGCATCGGTCATGACTAATTCGCCGTCTGCATTGCGTACTTTTGCCCTTGGAAAGTATTTGCTGTCCTTCTTCACCCACGCGGGTGCATAAGTAGATAGAGATATATTATGAATGTTAGATTCTAGATTTTCCCCCCCAAGCTATGCCTGTTAGCAGTAGCCGGAGGCTTACCATTCTTAAAAGCGCCAAACCAAAGCAGAACAATTCGTATCTTGTGCCTGCGGGCACCCTCAATGACTTTGTCTAATTCGACAAAATCAAATATTCCCTTAGTAGCTTCGATCTGCTCCCAAGTCACGCTGCCGAGGACCGTATTAATATTTGCTGCTACTAGGCTGGGCTAGACTGTGTCCATATAGGAGGCAGATGACATGGATGAATTTTGAAGCTCGCCCGCTAGTATGAGGAACGGTTCGCCATTCACGATCAGTTGGTGACCTTTGCCATTCGGCCCTTGCAAGAGATGAGGAATTTGAGACGCCATATGTAAGAGATAGAAATTCAGATCCTCTTGTCAGTCAAAATCGTCTGGTCGTTTGAAGGAGACTTTTTGTTGTGAGGGAGAAGTCTAGGCAATATAGTGGGATGGTAAAATTTACGTAATTGCTGAATGCATCGTATTCGAGAGAATCTAAGCTTCAAAGCTACCCAATCCAGCATATGGCATGCCTTGTTTCAAGTTTCATGGGGAAGCAAGGTGGACCGCCACATTTTCTTCCTTAGTATATTTGCGCTCCAATAGGATGGCCGTCATGTGACATCCGCTACGAAGACCGCGTCAATAGGACCAGAGACCTGTTTAAAGTGACGAAACCGTCCAGATGTAAATTTAGCGTAGCCATTAGCTTTGACTTTTGTTGCTCTAAAATCGAATCTTCTCAAAATAGCATTTACTATATATGTTCTCCGTGTAAACTTCCTTCTCTGGTTCTTTCATGATTCTTTCATGGAAATCGAATGATGGCTCTGCTTTCCTTATGCTATTTGAAATGGTGTATGAAATTGTGTGAGCAATTGTTGATATTCTAGTCTACATAATTACTACGCTCCGTACTTTGTCAAGTATAAAAAACAGATACTACATGCATTACATTCTTTCCTCCCAAACGCCTTGTCTCCAACAACTATCGGGAGCTTTTCTGTCTATCAAGGAATCTTTGATTGTGATTATCCTTATATAACGCTAGCACTCGGTTATATAGAGCTTCTCTCTTTCTTCCTATTTTTTTTGGTTCATCTGTAAGTATCTACCAGGATGGAAGACAGCAAGGATTTAAACTGCCACCAGAATCGGGTTAAACTCCAAGCACCCAAATATAACCTCATGAGTAGACAGGTATGTCAGGAGACCTTCCGCTGTTTCAGCAAGTCGAATGATAGTTCTTAGGTAGACTGACAGAGCAGCGATTAAAGTCGCACACCCGAATGATTTCAACTGTGGCGTCAAAGCGTTCTAGACCGTCATAATAAATCCGATATAGCAGAAGAGGAATATAGCGAAAGCTGCAATTTGAAACGTCAGACCAGCTAATAAAATTCGATTTGGAGTGATAGGATCCTTGCCATTCGATTATGCTGACCCAACTGGGCTCGCACCAGTAACTTGGACAATGGTGGCGATCACATCACAGGCGATGAAAAACCATAATATGATTTTGGTCGCATTATTGTCTCGGTATTTCCGACCTTCTCAATCATAATGAAAAGTAAGCTGAAGACTGCTGCAAAGAACAAGACTGGAGCCACGACAATATAAAAGTATTGGGCCATGAAGTGAGACACGGCATAGGGGTTGATCTTCGATGCCAGCACGCGAAAGACATAGCCGACAGTTTCCGTTAAGACTCCAATTAGAACAGTGCTGAAACACCAGGTGCGAAATCGAATCTGGAGCCAGAAGTGGAGGAGCAGTGCTAGTGTAAAGAGGACAATGGCTATCACTCCGAAGTCGAACGATGGATGTAACTAAATCAGACTCAGTTGAAAGAAATGAAACAACCACGCAGAGGACACACCCATAAATAATGACGCTTGCAGAGCCACTGCTGTCTGATCGAGGCCAGTTCGAGACGATGTAGCCATGGACAAGAGCGCAGTCCTGATGGGGCATCCTGTATGACTGGAGTATAAGGTGGTCGATCTAATTTCAATGTTACTGAGGATATTGGGTAGGAGATGAGAATGATTAGAGTTTTACGGAATGAGACTGCTGCGTTTGCCGTTTTTATATATGTTCTTTTCAATTCTGCGTAAACCATATCAACACGGCATCTCGGACCTTAAAAAGCTAGGAATAAGGTCCCAAGTTAAATCTTCCTAGATTCTAGACCTTTGTAGATCAAGATGTCAAATAAATTAGACAATGCTTCTTCATATGTTCCCGGCAAGCACTTAGACCCGTAGCAAATACTATAAATATTAAGAAAGACTGGCTACTTGTCAATTGGAAGATCGCTATCGAAGCTAATAATTGAGCAAACGAGGCACGGTCGAAGGGTGTAAAGCGCGCAGGCACTTGCGTACTAGGTAGCTGTCCCAAGGTTTCGAAGAATCAAACCCCATACATTTTACGCATTGGGCTACCCGCTCTAGTGACTGAGTTTGCTCACTCGTACCAAAAGGCGGTGCCGCGTATCTCAATGCTCGCGCGCGGCAACGTCTCGGGTGGACAGTTTGGATGGTCGAAGGCGCCATGTGGTACATGATGTGCGAGATCGGGATCAGTGTCATTGGTCTTAAAGACGAGGGCCTCGTCGGGACGCATGTCGGCAAAGAAAGCCCAGCGCTGTGCAGGATTGTATCGTAGGAGCACTGATTCAAACGATAAAAGGATTTGGCCGTGCTTGTCGAACAAAGCATCGGCAAAGATGAAGTCGTTTGGGTCAATTGAGCGTGCTTCACAAACAGCAAGCGGCACATCCTGTGGTGGCGGAGTGATCGAACGCCAGACATTATACTGCACCGCACGCTTGACGCGTCGGCCCTCTGGCACCGCTATCTTGGAGTTGAAGACACCGGCGGCGGCATCGCTCGCGTCGATATGGACGAACCGGCCGGGACGTGAATTATTGTGTGCGCCGCTGTCCTGCGAGCGTTCGCCAAAGCGAAGCACAGCTGCTCCTCTAATCTCGACTTGATCGGCACCAGTCAGCTCTAGAAGGAGGTGGCGAGTTTCCTCGCGGTAGACTCGCTCTACCTCCTCGGAATCACGGAAGTCCTGCACTTCGCTCTCGTGTGGAACGAGCATGAAGCCTTCGACATCGAGTGTTGGTGGTTTGGTCCGGGCGCGGGCATCCTCGATCCTCGCGTCACGAGGGATGGTATTCATCACGTCGCCGCTTCTGTCGTTGGCATGGAACTTCATTCGCACCGGCAGAGGCTCGCTGAAGCCGAGCGGAGCAACAACTTCGGTCATGATGGAAATGAAAGGTCTTCTTGAGCTATGCTATGGAGCGAAATCCGTTATTCCCGTACGGATACGCTTTGGCGTCTTAGTGACGAATTCAAACAGGTGGAATACTGACAGATCCAACCGCATGTGTATCATTCACGCTGCACCAGCGACGAATTTGATCTTGAAGCAATATTTCGTATCCCCACCCCACCTGTGCTTTCTCCCACCGTGTTTTCCCCACCGGATAGCTTTGGATGGCTTTGGTGGGGCATGTGGTAGAGTGTGCGCAGTCGATGAAAACTTGAGCGAAAAGAGTAGTGATATATAGAGCCCCCATTTAGGCATATACAGACGCCCCTCCCCCACAAATTGCCTTATAAAGCTGGTGGTAAGCACGACACTCACAATACTGCGTTATACTTATATTGTGTCCGCAAGAGTTCCAACATATATACCAAAACTTTAGCTCGCAGGCCTCAGCTACACGAGTCCTTAGATACGACAAGCTTGACACCAATCGCCATCAATCTCGATATCTTGTCGGTCTATGTCTAGCACTTTATGAGACACCCAAAGGTACGCTGCAGTCTCGCGCCGCATTTCCTAACTTATAATAGAACCTAGTCAGCTCAAGACCTCGAGGCACATGTCGAAATTACTTTCAGCTCTTGCTACCGATATCTGGCCAACATGAGTGTGGGATACTGGTAGGTATATTTGATCGGCGCGTAGGAATCAGCAGATGTGGACGATAGATGTAGTGTGACGAGAAGATATACAAAGGCACCCAGCCTATTCGCTGCCAGTCACAGGCGCTGCACAAAGGCTTTTGCAGACAGTGATGCAAACACTTACGCCCATCTCCTAGCAAGGGTCAACATCGCACCACGCCTCTGATTTCGTAATAAGCAAAGATGTGTATATTGGTACAGTACATATCAGGCTTTTCGCCGTCTTGAGCGGCCAATTCTAGTGCAACATATATCGCCATAGTGTGAAACATGTCTGCGTTAATTTTACTTTCCATACCTCTTCTGGCACCTCCATTCAGCAACAATTCTAATAATTGCTTACTCTCGGCTCTTATAGGGAGAGATACTTTCTATTGTTGTCGGGATCATCAATTCCATGACGAGTGCTCCTCTGGCGTACCACCAACAGCGCATACACGATTGCCGATATAGTCCCCACCGCAGCCATGGCCAGACAGATCGCATATCCAGTCTTGTACTCGGGCGCATAATTACTGAGAAATGCAAAAGGAGCAATCATGCCACCCAGGTTTCCGAATGCGATCATGAAACCGGATCCTAGTGGCCCGCTAGTTAAGTTTGTATTCCAACCTACAGTAGTACATATCCAAACACGAGTTGGAGATGGCACGAGAACATGCTGCAGATACTCGGAGTGGGCCTTTCACCATTGAATTATGGGGCTATGGGGGCTCGTCGAAAAACATCCGACGCTACCCGGAGAGAGGGGTATTATGAAGGAGCTTCTCCCTCAGCTGACAACCCTCACTCGCACTTCAACGCTTCTCTGGCATCTAAGCACACCTCATTGAACAATCTCAGCGCCGGATATCTTCCCACCCAGACATCAGTATGTTTTGTGTCATGGAGAGCGTGTCTCTGCGCTATGGAGTTGTTACTTCGAATCAAGGTAATGTACTTTACAGCAGAGCGGGTGTTCCTTAACTCCTACGACCCGCCCATCTCCTTCCGACACGGGTAGATTTGGGATGAAGGGCCTGTAGAGTTCTGGATCTGAGATCATACCGTTTGAACTTGATTCTGGACAATACCAGCGCAAGGATTATGCTTCTCCTTGTTCCCCCTCTCTTCCTAACGCCGAGCATTCTAATCCCACGCAGCAACACTCTGTAATTGATTATGGCTACCGACAAGATTACTTTCCTGATGAACTGGTAAATTATGGTGTGAGGATTTTTGGTGTAGCAGACTGATTAGTTTTTGACAGGCATGCAACGCCCTATCACGCACCAGTCTATCTCGCCCAAAAGCTCGGCTACTTCGCCGACGAACACATCAAAGTGGCTCTCCTTGAGCCCAACGATCCGTCAGGTCCGTCGTATCCCATCCATTCGCTCACACTACGGAAAAGACATTGACTTTTCAGACAGATGTCACCGAGATCATCGGGTCTGGCAAGGTGGATATGGGCTTCAAAGCCATGATCCACACACTTGCTGCCAAAGCGCGAGGCTTCCCAGTCACCTCCATCGGATCGCTCCTCGATGAGCCCTTCACCGGTGTCGTTTACCTAAGAGACAGCGGTATCACGACCGATTTCCGCAGCTTAAAGGGCAAGAAAATCGGATACGTTGGAGAATTTGGCAAGGTAATTAAGTCATGCAAAACCCTTACATGAGCGTGAGTTATCACTGACTCTTCACTGCGCAATGCCAGATCCAGATTGATGAGTTGACCAAGTACTACGGCATGGAACCCACCGACTACGAAGCTGTTCGCTGCGGTATGAACGTATCGAAGGCCATCATTGAGGGCAGTATCCACGCCGGTATCGGACTGGAGAATGTGCAGATGGTAGAGCTCGAGGAGTGGCTCGCTGGCCAGGGTCGGCCTCGAAGCGATGTCCAGATGCTTCGGATTGATGAACGTATGCAAGCCCCTCTCTCAGGATGCCTCGAGACTCCAAAAGGGATTCTCGTCTCAAAGGAAGTCCCCTAAGAGAGTAATGCTAATTCTTGAAAACTTCCAGTGGCTGAACTTGGCTGTTGCTGCTTCTGTTCTATCTTGTATATTGGTACACTCTCCCTGTATCTCCCTGGCTATCGGATACTGAGCTGACGCTGGATTTTGCATAGCCAACGATGCCTTCCTGGCTAACAACCCCGAGAAAGCTCGCTCGTTCATGAAGGCTGTCAAGCGTGCCACGGAATACACGCTTGCGAAACCGGAGGAGGCGTACAGCACCTACATCGATATCAAAGTGGAGATGGCGTCCGTCGTCAATAGGAAGATCTTTGAGCGCTCGTATGCATACTTTTCCAAAGACCTGAAGAATGTCAAGAGGGACTGGGAGAAGGTCACGAGGTACGGAAAGCGCCTTGGTGTTCTGGGTGAGGATATGGAGCCCAACTATGACAACTCCTTCTTGACATGGAATCTTGAAGCTAACTCTACTGACCCCGTCGGAGATCAGAAGAGAATGGTGATCCTCCAGCAGAAAGTAGCCCAGAGAGGTGGTTTCCAGCGCCTGGCGATTGCCGCTTAGCTATAAAGGTTTAGTCAGCTTAG
Source organism: Proliferodiscus dingleyae (assembly GCA_003988795.1). Lineage (NCBI taxonomy): Eukaryota > Fungi > Ascomycota > Leotiomycetes > Helotiales > Lachnaceae > Proliferodiscus > Proliferodiscus dingleyae. Next base: position 150,212 of record QYAK01000047.1, read on the forward strand.
GACAAGCAATGACGATTCGCTCTTCGGAATTTTGTACCCAGCACACTCTTTTTAGAAAAGGCTCAAAGCCTGTCAGACAGAACTTTACTTTCCGTACTAGTCCGACAGAACCTGCCAATAAATAAATGCTACCATCAAAACATAACAAGAACAGGGATGTGCTACTGATCCCTAAGGGTCTTTGCAACGTAGCCCTTGACTAGTACGATTCCGGCCTAATTACATCTCCAGCAATGTGATAATACCCTATCCCCTCAACTAGTGAGACATTTCCTACTAGTTGGAATCGAGTTCCTAGCATTAGCTAGATTCTTAGAAATTCCAAGTTCTGTAAGATAGCCGTTCGCCTAGGTCTAGAATTAATCTTTCTCTGCGGGCTCTCATAAGAACAGATGTTGGCAATCAAAGTTGAAGATAGAGGACTATCCATCTGCTCCTTCCTCTTTTTCTGTGGAAAGGCGAGGGGAGCCGAGCGTGTCGTTTGTTTGCAGTCCCGCCCCCTTCTTTGTCTCCGCCTCCATCTTTCCAACTCCGTTACATCGAAATAGCGAACTCCCTTACTTAAGTCCATGTAGGCTGACTTTCACATGCTTAGCTGCGGAGTTTTGTATTATTGGGGTGGAGGTGGACAATTTATTGGTAAACGAGGGACTTCCACTGTTCTACCAGTTGCCTCATACCCATTTTGGAGAGAGACATAGCCCGGAGTCTGAAAATATCATTGGATCATGCTTCAACAGAGAAACTCAATTCAACAGGCATCTTACGTGCCATAAGTTCATAACGCCAATTCAGTTTTTTATCCTCAGTACAATCTAAATACTCGTTATAAAGCCGCCGCGGATGTTGGCAAGGCAGCTATCATAGAGGAATAACTGGCGGCCTCAGCTGCAAAGTTCCATTCAACCTGGTAATTTTGCCTTCGCCTCCAGGACCCGCACCTGCTGGATCAAATGGCAGAATGGTATTCTCTCCAGTTACGCTTCCGAGTACAGAGCTACCGGACCCGTTGGGCAATACGACGCCGTTTGTGCCGCCGCCAAGCTGGTGGCGGCCAGAGCATGATCCTAACTCTCTGTACTGTTTGATTTCTCATATGCTGTAAATAGCATTTTATAGATTAGCATTCCCGTTTCCCGAGATCCTCCGACCAGAGCAAAAAATGGTAAAGGGCGCAGCTAACAAAATCGGCCATCTCCCTCGGGTAGTTGAACACTAGTCTCACCATCTTCGTTCCAAGATCAATTAGTCAACCTGGCCGCTTCTACTCAGGTGAGAATCACCTCGCCTCACCTTCGGCTTAGGCAGCTCACCTAAGCAGTCCCTAAGCAACTTGAGCCCTAACTGTCAGTTTCCGATGCTCCTCGAAATTCTACGATAGGAGGTTATTATGCCTAATCCTAGCGCGAAAAAACTTGCTTCTGTTCTGAAAGATGAGCACAAATGCCTCACTGACAATAAGCGGGTTCTAGATTGCAGAAGTCTCTAAGAGCTCAATACAAACTTATAATTACATTATATGATGTTTACTCCTCTTACTACTGCATCGTCGTACCAATAATCTTCGTCCACGGTAACAATACCATCCATGATCATAAGACCAACTCTTTGAAACATAATTATCATCTTGATCACCCTTCTGCTTTAATACTAGTGCAATCTGTTGCCACCAATCGTTACCCTCGTCGCTTTCTGAACCTCCTTCTTCTATCATCATAGATCCAATCAAGAGGCACATAAGCTTATCTCTAACTAAGACCTCTTTAGCATCCAAATCCGGACCAACATCCATGTACACTATGCGCCTTTCTTGATTTTTCTCTACCCAGCGCACCGCTGTCTTTGGTACCAAAGCCTTATGCGAAGTACGCACATAGCTATTATCTAGGGCACGGTGATGTCCCTTCAGCACCGGTAACATGCCTCGGTACTCCGTCCAAATACAAGATCCTTCTAGTGACATTGATTCTTCGCGAAGTAGGCCAAAAGGGTTAATAGTAGCAGGCGTGCTATTTGCTGCAACAAGTCTAAATTAAGCATCTCTCCTTACATCATGTGAGAGATGCAAGTAGGTTATATGCTCTTGATCTATATCTTCGGCGAAATGTTCGCTGTAGACTTCGCTATGCTTTGTTTTAACCGAAGCCTATAACCATGTTGGCACACTAGGAATACTTAAGCGTCGGCCAAATTTGGTGTAGAAAGTACTTCGAGACCAAGACAAGGATGCAGCAGTTTTGAAGTTTTAGCTATCTTAAAATGTTAGAACCATTTCTCGGTTTACTTAAGTAATCTTATCATACCCCTCCACCATTTTCCAAATGCCATTCTAACAACAGTCAGAGTAAGCGGTAATACCACAACCCAAAACACCCAAAATCTATCTTGGCCCCCAGCAAACTCACCGCCCATGCTGAAGAAACTACATACAAAACTCACTGGCACAAAGACAAAACCAAGAACTGTTAATCGAGACAGATTTTTTGAATCTGTGATCGATATTACCATCTCCATCAAATCAACCTGGGTAGTTACTACACCAAGAAGCTTTTCTACCCACGCTTGATATGTGAGGAGACGATTGTACAGTGCGCGTGCGGGATTTGGCTATCCTTTTTTGAAAGAGACAGGCGTGAGGTAGTGTCGATGCGGAGTGTCTCGAGGTCGACACGCATCTCTTCAACATACCAGCCTAGTCTTCTTCTCATAGTGTTCAGTTCGTCCAAGGCGGCGGTGAATTTAGCCATGTACTGATCTTCCTTTTCATTTGTAAGATATGGAGACATTATACTTCGAAGCGACCAGAGAGAGGTTTCCATTTCACCAAGAACAAAGTATACGTGGTCGAGAATGCTGGACCAGATTACTGCAAAGATGTACAGTTGGAAAGTTGAGGCTTGAAAATTACTTTCAACAGCTGCTGATATCTGCAGTGGCGTTACAACATGCTGCCAGTAATAACAAACATCGTCTATTGAGGACTCTTGATGAGGGCTACTAAGTTGCGTTCTAGAAAGCGGGAAAGATGATACAGAAGGCCAGGAGGAGAAGTCTCTGTGGCCCCTTTGATATGGATAGTTCTCTCTAGGTTCAACATTCCCGGGCGGAGGGAATAAAAACTCCTTGCCAACGGGAGGATCAAATAGCGCGACTCCTTTAGAGCTTTAGCCATTCAAAGCTACTGATTTTTAATATGGGAAGAGCTTACCATTCCAATTCCCGTCTTTGTTCACATTTGCCCAAAAGAACGTGTTTCTGATAATATGCCCCACTTGGTAGTCTCTTACTTTTCTCCTAAAAGTAATACTTCTTGGCATATTTGCTATTGTAGAAACATGTGGCGTGAAATTTGGCATGGTCGAGTCTGTAAATGACCTAGCTTTATAGTACCTTAACGTGAAGCTCTTTTCTGGATCTTGAAAGCTGGGGAGGATACGTCCGTGATTCTTGTCGGTTCTCCCGGAGAAATGAGCATTTATAATTTGTGAGGCAAAATCGGTGATATTGACATGAAGGTAGCTTCCTAGAAGTTCAATAATGTGTGGTGAGAGGTCTTCTATTAAGTAAAGCCGTTTGGACGGCCTGTCAACCGGCAAGCTAGCCAAATAGTGCTGAAGCTCTTCAAATGCCCCATTACTATAGAAATCAATCCTAGCGACGTGATCAGAAGAGAACTTTAGGACCAAGACGCGAACTGGATATCTTTGACGATGTCTTTGAACGAGAGGAGATATTGAAGACGAGGATAACGCTAGCTCAAAGCTTAACGAAATAGCTGGATCCATGACCGATATCAGGCGATTTTGATTATTGCTAATGATAGTTGATATTCTCATTTTGCGAACTAGTAGCTATGTTTAACCACCTATTGGAAATTTTTTCTATATATATAGGAAAACAGGACTGCCTCGCTAAAAGATTGTATCCACCCCGCAGACACGTGCTTATTCGTTTATCGTCCTTTCGTAAAGAAGCTACCACATATCATAGCACGTAGACAACAGAAACCTTCGCGACGACGTTAATTTATATTTAAAAGAATTCCATTGATGGCAGGCAGAATATCTGTCTATTGATTCCGTAGTGAGGCTATAGCATCATGTACGTCATTCTAACCGCGCTATAATTGAACCGAGCAGATCGCAAACCCGTGGGCATGATCAGCTAATAGCTACTTTAAAGTATGGTTCGCTCGGATTCTTGAAATAAAATACTTAAGCTCAAATTCGCATATTAAATCAAGGTGTTGACGGGCATCACTGGGCTGGGAAGCCAGAGTGTAGTTGTACGAAGAGCAAAGTTGCATTTAGCATACTCGGTGAGAGAAGTGGTTACATAAATGCATCACGCTACGTAGATCCCAACATAAAGTCCTCTTCTCAGCAGCTGGACGGCCAACGGGACGATTTGTATCAAGCCACCAACTTTATATGTTACACCAGTATATTCCTCTACTTACATCGCTAAAATTGTTCGTTCAGCTCTCGGAAGCCTCCTCGCCTACTTTTGATACATGCGATCGGTCATGTGAGCCATACTAGCAGGGACCTGTTAGCACTTGTACTTGGTCTCTCGAGGATGCTACATTGCCAGTACTTCGTATACACCCTTCAAGTATCGCTCTTCTAGGTTCTGCAAACTCGTGCGAAATGAGCACCTTAAATTGATAGCATATGTTATTTGATCCTGCAGGAGTTGTTGATGATTCGTTACTGTGATAATCTTACTTGCAGATAGCTATGCATGAGGTCCGTTTATGCCCGCGAAAATATGCGAGGTTGTCATGCTGCTTTTGCGAATAATAGCAATTGCTACACAAACATGCTTTGGGATGACCAACAATCGGTAGCAAGATAAATTCATGCCCTTGTTAAATTTTGACAAACTTTATTACTCTCACCCCTTTGATTTTATTTCAGTTACACCGGATAAGCTGACAGTAGCTATCTATCATTTACCCCCCACCAGACAAAATAGATATACAAAATTGCCTGGAATCGCTCCAAATCGACATTTACAAATCGTCTAATGTTCTGTACGCTCAATTACAATAATGTTAAGGAGGGCGAAAAATCATGTTTGGAAATGACGCATCCGCCAGTCGGGGAAAACAAACGAAAAGCCGGATCAGGGAAAGTTGCCTGCAAAAAATGCAGATCAAGTAAAGTATTTGTGATATTCCTGCCACTGGCAATGCAGAAGAGGAGGCTTATATCATGAGCAGTTGCGATGTACAAGTGAGCCAGAGGGCTGTCAGCGATGTTTAGCTAAAAATATTCAATGCATCTATTTACCAACCAGCGCCAATGGCTCTACTTCTAGGATGCCGGAAAGAGACAGTCAGAACAACAAAAGACCCTATATTTCGCCATCAGCATCTTCGAACGGACTTCCGGGGGATTTTACCGCCGGAAACGAGGAGCAGGAGCAAGCGTACAGCTTCCCAGATACGGAGCTCGGTTTTTCTGAAATGGATTCCTCGAGCTCGTTATTTGACACTACTTCTGGCAATGATTTAGGAATCGATGGCGAGCAACAAGATATACAAGCTGCTGTGGAACACGAGCCCTTCACTTTCGCGGTGGATTCCAGCGGCGACTATTTAAACGAATTCCTAAGTCTTGAGTCACCCGAATCAAAGCTCCCAAACACCTGCGCAGATCCCGACCTAACCTCTTCAGCCATGATTTCCAAATACGACGCTACAAAACCCTCCTCAGCCAGCAGTATGCTATCTTGCTCCTGCTTTATAAAAGCTGTGGGGATATATGAGAAGATCGAGGTGGACCTGGTATGGGGCCGAAAGGAACGGTCCAACGATGTGGAAGATGATGTGCTGCAGCAGCTGAAACAGATACTGGTAGACTGCGAATCCCTTCTCGACTGTTTGCAGTGCACCGACAGACACGCATATGTCATGCTTCTGCTATCTATGTGTCTGAAGGTCACGGGGACGCTGGAGCCTATCTGTCAGGAGTATTGGTCGAACGGTGCCCGCAGCAGCGCGTCAGAGAACGGGTGGGGGGACATTCGACAAGAAACACAGAGCAGCAGCCCACTCGAGGGCCGTCGGCGCGGTTACAAGGTTGGGAGACGGCAGCTGGATGAAGATGATGAGCGGATTATCCTGCAGAGTTTACTCTGTACGCGTGTTGCGAAGTTGAAGGTATTGGTGGACAGATTGGAGAAAGTTATACGGGAGAAATGTTGGCCTACGCATAGAGGAGTAGTTCGAGACTTGCAGGAACGTACAAAATCACTGCAAATTACTGCTACTTTGAAGAGAAGTTTGTGATTGGAGTTTCAACTGTTAGAGGTATATTGCTTTGAGATTTTTGAAGCATCATAGAATTTTTTAGGTTAGTACAGCTAGCATAGGACAGAAACTTCTGGCTAAATTGAGATATAAGCTTATCTTTTCTTCAAATTGCCATTGCCGGGTCTTCATCTGATCATGAGACCAATCCCAAAGATCGACAGGTTCTACATGAGATGCATGTATGAGAAGAGAGAGTACGCAGGCAAAAAGTATGCCGAGGTTCGCAATTTCCTCGTTTAAATGATGGAAAGTACATGAAAGGACTATAGCACAGGACCACTTGAACTTAGTGTTCTGGAAGATGAAGCTCCGTGATTAGTCGGCCACTCTTCCGAAAGAACGATTACTATTTCGGAAGTATAGAGCCGCAGGCTTATTTTAGTATCTACAAACAGAAACTATCTCTATTCAGAGTATTGGACTGCGTCGCTACATTTTGTAATCTATGCCTAATAGATGTAGTGATCCTCTTTTTCTGCTCTTAGACCCTGCCAAATCTCCTCGATAGTAGCAACCACGTTATCCGGTAACGGCCCATTCGCAATGGATTTCAGATTACTACTCGCCACGTACAAGTCAGTATTCCCATCGACCTTCAAAAGGGAAGTGTTTGGAACAAACGTACTTCACAAGCTGATACTCCTTACTCGCTCCTAGAATAATACCATCTCTCTCTCTGAGCGCGGAATGGAACATAGCCCACCTCAACGCGGCTTCGACCGTCTCAATGCCCAGTTCGCTCGTTATCTTCTGCAGCTTCTCTTGAGCGTTATGCAGAGGCTCGTTATCGTATATGCTGTTCATGTACTGACTGGTCTTACTGTCGCCGCCGAAACGGGTTCCCTCTTTGGAGCCGCTCGTTACGGCACCGGAGAGGAAGCCGGATGCTAGGCAGCTGTTCATAAATACCTAAGTTAGTAGGTAGGAGGAAGAATGGGAACAATGGAGGAGAGATACCGGAAGGCGTTAAATAAGATGTCATGTTCCCGCAGAAGTGGAAGGAGATGCTTCTCTATTCCCCTATTGATCATGGAATAGTCGCCTTGGTAGACGCTCGGCTTCACGAACCTATGCTTGTCGCAGATGCTTAGGAACTCGCGGAGTGTATCAGGAAGGAAGTTGGAGACTCCAAGCTGGGTGTTGTCAGTTTAAAGTGCAAAGAGCCAAGAGTAACAGAACGGGATAGAGGGGGGGAGCTTGCGGCTTTGAATTTTCCCAGTTTGTGCATGGCGTCAAGACCAGCAGCTTGCTCCTCTAATGGCGTGCTGGGATCCGGACGATGGATATGGAGTATGTTTATCTGACTAGTGTTAGGACAAGCGAAGTCGTGTGCTTGCAACCAGCCTCATTGAACGTGCCACATACTTGGTTGATGCCCAATCTCCTGTAACTGTTGGCTACGCTCTCCTCAATGGCCTCGCGCTTCAACTCGCCACTTCCATCGGCATTTATTGCGAGGATCTTGGTATCAATGGTGAAGCCCTGCTGTGCGGCTTTGACTTCGCCTAGGAGCTCCTCCGAACGACCTGGGCTGACAGAAGGGTAGCGTCCTGCGGTATCGATCCGCGTGATGTGGTGAGCCTTGAGCAGATCGAGGACTGACTGGACGTCTTTGGCGTCGACGAAAGATGGGATGCCGAATGTTGCAGCACCGAAGATAAGGGCTGGAGTCGAGTTTGGAGGCATGATTGGAACTTGAGAGGGAATAGGTCGTGCAAGCTTGATCAACATAGTCAACATGATCTCTTCCAAAGCGGCACCCTACATCACAATATATCAAAGATGAGCCGCATGTGCACGTGCCACGCTTTCCCGATCCCTGCCACGATCTTCCATATGCCGTGTAACGGTAAAACTGCCACGCAGCTAAGGGGCAGAGAACACGCCGAGAATGTGTAGGCAAATATATCCTACTATTTATAATCACGATGCATTTGCATGATAGATACACGATACACGTTGATCGTGCGTGCCACGTGAACCTATTGGACGCTTGAATAGGAAGGGAGAGGAAGGGAGAGGAAGGGAGAGGAAGGGGGAATGTCACGTGTCGCGTGTCACGGGAGAACCTTTCCCTTCTACCGTACCGACTCTCTTTCATTCACTCCCCTGGTGGCCCATGACTCTTCTGTAAAGCCCTACGCTGTACAAGCATTTCCCCGCTTGTGTTTTTCTTACTTTCGAGATCGTTTTCCATGTTGTATTTGTATTTATTCACTTATACGCCACGGCTTCACACCCCGTCCTGAGCACGCAGCCGTCTGACCAGACCCTGGTGGGTGTTGAACTCAGCGACCTGGCCATTCCACCAGTACCCAACATTGTCGCTCTATCAAACTTGAGCAACGTCGAGACCATCAACGACGACTCAATCCCCACTCCGCATCTAACAAGTGATGAGCCCTCCAAGGTTCTCGTCACATGGGACGGTTCCTCTGATCGAACCAACCCCGCGAACTGGACCGCAGCCAAAAAGATGCTAAACGTCGCTATCGTGAGCTGCCTAGGCTTCTTAACGTGTGTCTACTCTTACCGGATGCTCGGAGACGACCTGTAATAATTAATTGAAAAGTCCTTTTTCATCAACTGCTCCGTCGCCGGGCATGGCGACATCGAAAATCTATGGCCGCGTTGCACTCTACCACATAAGCAACATTTGCTTCACAGCTTTCACAGTTGGCTGTGCCCTGTCGACCAATCTCCCAATGTTGATGGTCTTCCGATTCCTGGCTGGTTGCGCAGGAGCCGCTCCAGTGGTCATCGGCGGTGGTACCATCGCAGATATGATCCCGGTTCAGGAGAGAGGAAAGTATACAGCTATCTTTGCGGCTGGGAGCTTGGTCGGTCCAATCGTGGGGCCGATAGCAGGTGGATACTTGACTCTTGAGTTGAACTGGCGGTGGGGTTTCTGGATTGTTGCCATTGCAGTATGTATCTTACATTTCTTTACTGCTTGCGAGCCCGTGGTAATTACTGGGACTAATAACGTGATATAGGGCGGGGTATTAACCATTTTATCATTCGTGGTTCTCCGAGAAACCCACGCAGCCACGATACTAGGACGCAAAGCTAGTGCCCTTCGCAAGAAATATCCGTCAACTAGATACGAAGTCCAAGGTACCGTCACAGAGTCCACAGGCGTTGTCTTCAAGCGCGCCTTTACCCGACCTATGAAAATGCTCTTCAGAAGCCCCGTAGTATTTTCCCTCGCGTTGTACGTGTACCTTTCCCATCATATTCATATATTATTTTCAGGAGACCCTATTTCACTTACTCGCACCCCAGGTTCCAAGCCCTTTGCTTTGGTTACATGTACCTCCTCTTCACCACCTTCCCTACCACATTCGGTGATCAATACCACTTCAACGCCGGCGAATCCGGCCTTGTATTCTTGGGATTTGGTCTCGGCGCTATCGTAGGCCTAGCAGTGATTCTCACGTACAGCGACAAAACGACCGTCGCGCGTGCAAAGAAAGCCTCTGACGGACAAGCACGCCCAGAATCGAGACTTGTTTTCATGATATATGGAGTTTGGTTTCTGCCGACCGGGCTGTTCTGGTATGGGTGGTCGGCTCAGGCGCAGACGCATTGGATTGTCCCCATCATTGGGACGTTTATATTGGCTCTTGGGATTATGGCCGTTTCGGTGAGTTATATGTCTATTTCTCCTCTGTTTTCTTTTGGAGATGCCTTCGCTGACATGAAATCCCTTTCAGCTCCCGTCAAATCTTTACATGATTGATTGTTTCACTATCTACGCCGCTTCCGCGCTCGCTGCTGTTACGTTCCTGCGTTCGATTTTAGGAGGCCTCCTCCCGCTCGCGGGTGGGCCGATGTATAGCCATCTCAGTCTTGGATGGGGGAATTCCTTGCTGGGATTTATTGCTCTTGCTTTTTGTATAGTGCCGGTGGGGTTGGTTGTCTTTGGTGAGAAGATGAGGAAGAACTTTCCTGTCAATCTTTGAAGCTGGGCCTCATCTCCACTTTTTTTCAAAGTGATTACGAGATATAGTTTAATACCCGGCGATGCTTACCGCTTTTCATTTAACGTACTGTACTTGTAATCTTCCACGAGCTTTATAGATTTAGAGCGAGCACGAAGACTTTCGTTGATCACGTATAGATACAAAGATAGATAGATATGGTAGCAGCGGTCATTTGTAGGAGAATGCCCCGATATGCCTATAATTCCATGCATTGAAGTTGACGGATTAGTTCTCAAACTCTGAATGCAGTGTTTCCTTGCCCTCATTTCTGCAGATTTTCCTTGCACAGCAATTAAGCATTTTGGTTGCGTACTGATGATGGCAACTCGCTCATAGAGCTTCGGCCGCTGTAAATTAAGTGATCACTCGCTAGAGTTTTAGGTATACAAGCCCTAAGGTCGCTATTACTACAGGACACTTTCACTTCTATCGTGCACGTCCCTATGGCGCAGGAAGTTGTTCAAAGAAGACCCCGAATCTGTAAATTGCAACTGACAAAATTTATCTATGTCTAATTCCCATCTCATATTCCATGTCTAGGTACATCGTGTATATATCTAAAGCCCCCTAATAAAATAAGAAACAGAAGAGACCCAACCTCCTTACTTCATCCTACTAGCAATATCCCTCGCCACATAAATCTGCCCATAAATATCTGTAACATCCACAAAGGACCTAACATTCCTCCCCACAGCCCCCTCCTTCCCCCCCTGCACCTCCCTCATTAGCTTTTCCAACGCAGCCATACACATCTCCCTCTCATACTCTGCAATCCAAAACAACTCCTTTTTCACTCTTTCCCCCTTTTCCTTTGTCTCCGAAAATTCTGGGAAATTTACACTGTTGAGATTCTTCTCAAGTTGATCTCGCAGAATAGACCCATAATCATTATATTGCCTACACATACTCGCCAGATGCCTACACATATCCTCTGCTAAATACTTCGCCTTTACTCCCTCGAACGCCTCTCTCCCCTTGTTTCCAATGAGACAAGAGAAGAATCGGAAAGAGTAAGGACAGCTTGTATGATCTGCACTTGTACTTCGTACCCAAGTGTAATAACTCGAGCGGGGATTTTCGAACGTTGAAGTGGAAGAGGAGGAGGAGGATGGTTGAGATTGCGACTGGAAAGAAACGTTGTCGATGGCATGCGTGATGTGTGCGAGTAGGAAGGTTGATAGTTCGAGAGCTAGAGCGCGTTGGGATGGAAGGGGGGCAGAGAGGACGGACGGGTGCATGAGGATGTGAGTTGTGAAGGAGGTGAGGATGGATTCGATGTAGGGCAGGGTGTATTTTGTGCGGGATTTTGAGGTGCCACCGTTTGATTTACCATTGGAAGTTCCGTTGCTTGCTCCATTGGTTGTGTTTCCGTTTGATGTTCCATTCGAAGCGCAATTTGACACCCCATGAGAAGCTCTGGGGGCCCCACTGAAATTCCCATTTGAAGTTCCGTTCGAACCATCCTCTTCAAAAGCGTCAAAAGGCCGCTTGTTAGACTGCTGTCCACAAAGACGTTGGATAATCTCCCGCACAGCCGGCAATTGATCAATAAGATGTCCCTCTACAGCCGTCTCGAAGAACTCGTCAGCCTGATAATTCAACATCGAAATAACCATCATCTCCCACATAATGGAAGGCTCAATCGCTCCATTATTCAAATTATTGCAGAGAGTCCATGTCTGAGGAATATATTCCAAATACTTGTCTTCTTCCATGTCATCGCGAGGGAAGATCATGTGGCGCTGAGCTGTCAGTTTCGGATACCATAGAGCGGCCTCGGAGAGAGATGCCTCGATTCGCCATCTCTTCTCGTTCGCAAATAAGGATAAACGAGAGTAGAATTTTGTCATCAGCTTTGGTGCGTCGGCGATCATGGAAGGAGTGCCGGTGATGGGTGGTTGGAATTCTTTTGAAGTCATTGCTGCGAGACAGTAGGCTTGTGATAGGATCTTGGATCCATAGGATACTTTCTCCACCCATATTCTCTCCCCCTGCTTCCATTGGTCGATGTTGATGGATAAGAAATTTCTAGCATTAAAGAGGCTAGTTTCGAGTTGCTCACGCAGTGCATGAGCAACGGGAGACTTTAACCCAGACGCAAGTGCGATGCATGCATAAGCGGTAACCTCACAAGAGCCATTGTTCCAGGATCCGTCTTCGTTCTGGGTCTCCAAGACGCGGACTATGATTTCGAAGAGAATTATGTGAGCGTCTCTGATTATATTCTCGGGCAATCCCTCGATCTTTTTGGAGGAAACGGCTTCAATGACACCTTCTAGAGCCTCGGCGAAGAGCATCATTGGGTATAATGGACAAGTATTCTAACACGACTTTAATTAGATCTTATCTTTTTATAATAAGAATTCAATCTTACTCACCCATTTATCTTCCAAGCTACCATTGAAAAACAATTTGCAAAGGAAACTCAATGCCTTGTCCATCTGGCCTATGAACTGGCTAGGGTCCTCCACAGACAACAAAGCAATCAAAATATTGCAATTGGCACTGAAACTCGGGTTCCTTTCAGCCGCATAAGTCATGAAATGATCCTTGTTGGAGAATGTTTCGATCATGGCTCGAGGATCTGCTGCTCTTCCCAACAGCCTTAAACTTGTGATCGACTTGGCTGTGTCATCTGCGTCAATCATCAACCCGGGAACTACTTCACTGTTAGTTCTGATCTCTTTCTCTCCAAAATAATGTCTTACCGAACCCGATAGTTCCTTTCTGTGCTTTGAATTTCTTCTCAAGATATGAGGCTATAGTCTCAACGTCGCTACACTCGAGGTCATTCACTGCAACCCCATTCATGAGCAGAGTTGAGACTACCTATGCGACATCAGCACTGGTATATAGACTTGATTGGTACCGCTTGCTTACCCAAGTAATCTCAAAGATGGTGATTGGAAAAGCTGATGGGACAGCGCCGGTTCCATGTCCCTCGCCGTGTGCAATCACGTCACGGATGAACTTTTCTGTGCTCTCGTCCCATTCAGAGGCATACATTAGATATGCAGCAGATGAAGAGGGCGATCCCATCAGACCTCCATCTACTAGATGATGTGTCACACGGTCGAAGTCTAATTGACTAGCAAACGCCTCTAAGGAATGGTTAAGGGTAGTTGCATGCTTTGAATACAGTATCTCTGGATTGAACTTTGCAAGCTTCTTTCCATTGAGCTCGTAGAGTAATTTCTCTCCTGGGAAGCTAAAGATAAGCCCCATCTCTGCTAGAAGCCTAAGATGAGTCGGAACCAGTATTTCGAACCCGACATGATCAGTAATTTCCACGTTCCATATATCGAGATTCGAATGAAGAAACGTGATAGCTCGTTCGACTCGGTCTGTCAAATCCTGACTTGACTGATCTTCATTTTTCTGTCGCGTCTTGATCGCTAGGAGAGCAGCCATGGTATTCAAAACAGCGTCGATTTGAGAGCCGTCTTGTTCCCAGCCACCATCCTCGTCTTGTAGCTGAAGTAAGGCGTCGAAGCATTCGGGAAATGCCCAGACGCTGCCAGTATTTGTTGGTTTGCGTACCATAGATACCCATGCTGTATCGTATGCACAAGTCGACATTGAAGCAAGTCCGAAGTCATTTTTACAGCCTTCTGCCATTTGACTGAACAGTGACCGGGCCGTGGCATTGAGCCGAGAATCGGGATCTAATGAAGGCATGGTTAAAATTTTTTGTTTCAGCACAAGCTACGTTTCTAAAAATCACTAGAAGCATGTTTAAGATTCATATAACTAGCTGAAAGTAAAATTGTTACACCGATCGTGGGCACTGTGGTTCAGCACATCTTTTTGATTCGGAGCACGCTTACGGCCCGAATCTATATTGGGAAGGGTTTAGAGGATCCCATCACTCGCAATGCATGCTCATGCTGATCCAAAGACATGGGAAAGCGGTGTGAAACTCAATTCAGGTGAAGTCTCTCCAAGTGGCGGTGGAGCTTCGTATCAAAACAGAGCCTGGTGCAAATTGGAGCCACACTTCGCAATGGGGAATTTTGAATTTACTGTGACGCGAATTTAAGTATCTTACATTCAAAGTCTCGGTAGAATGATTACGCTACGATGAAAAGCACAGTCTGCTTCCCATCCAATCTAGATTGCTGCAAATGACTAGCTCCTAAAACATGAGTTTGGAATTTAAGCATTAAGATGATCCTTTTCCAAAATAACACTGAGTCTTCGTTCCGCCATTCGCTAGGATATCTATTTTGACACTCTCATCTTCCACTTGGAGCATGGCTAATTTCCCTTCCATCATTGGATTAGGCTCCAGGCTTTGCATCAGCTGTAGGGCGGTATATTTCAAACTGCCCGTGACGTCTTGCAAAACTGACACTACATAAGATTTCAGCTGGTCATTCTCAGTTTTGGCTTTGAGAATATTGATGATGTTGTTGGCAATGGTGCTATTCGTTGCAGTACTTTCGTGGATGGCTTGAATGATCGGGAAGGACATTTTGCCTTCCGAAAGGTGTTCGCAGTAGCCCTTGGTTTTCCTCATCTTGCAAAATAAATTCGTGATTTATTACTGAACAATCATGGCTATCATACCTTGGTAGAGGTGAGGTTTCTGTAGTCATCTTGGATCTGAAACAAAGGGCCTATGACATTGGCGAATGGTACAAGGTCGGTGGAAGTTGGGCTAGCGGCCATCATCAGTCTGATTGCCAGCCGGAATAGACCACCTGTCTTGTTCGAAACCATTGTGAGGTATTCGGCTTTGGTCGGGACTGTCGCCGTGTCTCGCCAATAGATATCCATACCTTGGCCTCGGTGGAGGTTGATGAGTTCCTCGTTAAAGATTCGGATCATCTCTAAGGCATTAGGAAATGAAAACAGCAGATACTGAGCCTGAAAATACACATAGTTGCTACTGTTTATAGTTGAAGCAATTCCGTGTATATGATGTGCTGCTGGAGCACCGCGCCGAAGGAAAGACTCGTCTTGAATATCATCAATTCTTTCTGGTATTAATAACGAGAAAAGCTTGCGAGAACAGCCGAGGCATACAATAGTGAACCATTATGCAACATTGAAATGACAGTTCCAATGACCTCTAACACCGTCGGCTCAACATGCAGCCATGTATTGATGGCAAGCAAAACCTTCTTCCGAATGTCTTTCCCAGGTTGGGCGGTGAGGTATGTGTATGGGCCATTCACACACAGTAGAATTTAAGTGGTTATTCATTTGCGCTGATAATATACTTCGTAATCACGGTTTCGCTGCCATCGTCCCAAGGAAGCTCTGAGAACTCTTGAAAATCTTCAGTTCTCCATGTATTGTCTGTATCCTCACCAGTACTGTGAGAAGGTGAATCACTCAACGGCGCAGAGCATAGTGCAGGCACAGCCCAGATGTTGGAATTTTCCTCCGCTGATTTGAAAGTCTGCTCCGGTTTGGATGACTCGTCGATCAACAGCACGTCTGTGGTGTCCATCGCCTGATGGGTGTCAAAATTCTTTGTGGACAACATTTTGGGTTCCAATTTCTGTAGAGGAACGAAGTAAAATTTAATCTTAGATAGCTACTGTACGAAAAGGAACAGATGATTCTAGCTCTGGGGCCTCGTAAAAAAACTATCGAGCCACTATAATGCCAAGCATTTCTAGGAGCGGGGTTTAGACAATCAGTCATTAAAGTAATTTTTTTATTATCACATACATTTGGCCTATTAGTTCAGGAGGAATCGAAAGGTATCTCATTAATTAGCGTTACATATTATTGTAATACTCCCCAGGAAAGAAGATTCCGGCTAGCCTAAAGGAGTCGAGTATATTCCATTTCTTGAATAGACCCCGAAATGTATCTCCTAATCCGGGCCGAGTCGAGCCGAATCAACTCGGGGCCATTTTTTAATGCGGTTCGGGGCTCGTGTTAGACTCGGATGCGTTCTGCAAGGTTGTAGGCCTTGCAGCTGTCATCTACGGAGGTACAGGCAGCAAGTTGCTTTACTCATGATTTACCTACGGAAGAACTACCGATCCCAGCAAATGCCCCCGAAGATAGAAGTCCAAGTAACTACTCCGACTCCGATAACAGAAAGTAGGACATGCACCTCGGCGAACCATTAACTAATTTCATGGACTCTTTTCGACCACTGACAAATGCAAAGCTGGTTCAGAAGAGCTCTGTTCATGACCACTCTCGGATGAACGGGGGCATTCCTTAGTCCGAGCAAAGTCATAACATCTTGAACATTCTGCGAGTAGACTTTTTCCACTTCGTGGCTTACTGCTTTACTCAAATCGTTCTTCCAGACGAAACAAAACGACAACTTACCATACAATATGGTCGAGTTAATCCAGAACTGGTCTTTCTTGTCTAAAAAATGGAATAAGAATGACTGGAAATCAACGGCAGTCGAAGTCACTGAGGGTAAACATATAAAAACCGCCGTCGTAGCACTCTTTGTCATTTATTGGCTTGGCTCGTATCTCACGGGACCGAAAGTGGTGAAGGCACCCTTCGCGGGTTATCGATCATGGTGGGAACCTACCTTTCTCGTGAGAGCGCGTTTTGTTGGAGGAGCAAGGCCGATAATCATGGACGGTTACTCCAAAGTTTGTAACGTGACTCTCATTTTAGAATGGAGACCTGACAGAATTTGCTAGTTTAAAAACTCGATGTTTAAGCTCAGGAGAATGGATTCTGACGTACTTATCATTTCAAACAAGTACATTGATGAGCTCAGACAGTTACCTGAAGCAGTCATCAGTCCCAAACAGGCGCATATCAAGGTATCATTGATTAAGTGAAATTTGGCGATACATGCTAACATAATCACAGAATTTGATGGGCGCTTACACGACTGCAGACTTGATGCTGGAGGGGAATCTTCATACCCGGGTGTTGCAAGCGAAACTTACTCCAAACCTTGTTCAATACATGGCAATCATTGAAGAAGAGCTTGAATTTGCCTTCAAAGTAGAGCTTCCACAGACAAACGGTATGAGCCACCACAGCTTTTTGGCAAGCAGGTCAACTGACATTTCAAAGAGTGGACAGAAATCAAGCTTGGGAACCAGATCCTACGCATTATTGCCCGAACATCTGCCAGGACCTTTGTCGGGCTTTCATTGTGTCGTAATGAGGAGTGGCTTCACACTTCCATCCATTATACAGAAAATCTCTTCATCACCGCTTTCGCCCTGAGAATGTCGCCTGTTTTCCTTCATCCGGTCTTGTGTTGGATGTTACCATCCTGGTATCGTGTACATAATAATTTAAAGACGGCAAAGACGTTGATAGTACCCCTTGTCATGCAATACGATGCTAACATTAAAGCGGGCAACCCAGAGGGAGACGATACTGTTCTAAAGTGGATGATTGGTATGGCTGAGACACCCAATGAAGCAAACCCTGCCAAACTTGCCCACCGCCAGCTCCTTCTCAGTCTTGCTTCCATCCATACTACGGGTATGGCCACCACGCAAACACTTTACGACCTTGCTGCAAACCCTCAGTACATCCCCGAAATGCTCGGTGAAGTTGAAGAAGTGTTGATCAAGGATGGCGGGTTGGGCAAACAAACGCTCAATAAGTTCAAGAAGCTGGAATCCCTGATGAAAGAATCCCAAAGGCTGAACCCTCCAAGTTATCGTGTGTTGTGACCCACCGGTGAGAACTTTGCAGCTGACCAAGAACAGTGGCATTCAACCGCACAGCCATGAAGCCGCTTACGCTTTCTGATGGAACAAGAATTCACAAGGGCACTCACTTCGCAGTGGCGTCTGGACCCGTCCTTCTCGATCCGGAAAATGTTTCTCAGCCTGAAAGTTTTGATCCTCTGCGTTTTTACAGAAAACGTCAAGTCGCTGGAGAAGAGAACAAGCATCTTCTCCCCATGACTGACAAGAACCATCTCCATTTTGGACATGGAAAGTACGCATGCCCTGGCAGATTCTTTGCCGCGAATGAGATGAAGATGATTCTGGCTAAATTCTTGCTCGAATACGAGTTCAAATATCCGGAAGGTCATGGGCGTCCAAGAAACATGACCATGGACGAGAACGTGTTACCCGATCCTGAAGCAACTCTAATGGTTAGACGAAAGACAGAGTCGCAGATAAACCAGGCGGTTCCACAACTGCGTGTCTTGTAAGACTTGGATCGAGGAACTCAGATAATTCTCCTCGTAGACTATTTTGAAATATAGCGTTGTGAATGTAAAGAATTGGTGTCATCAGTACAGACGATTTACATTCCTTAGCCTCTGCATAATAAATCGTCGCTTCAACTGTTCGAGAGCAGTTCCGGCGTCTCAAAATTCCTAGTGCTTTCTTTGATAATAAACATAATCCGTACATCTGAAATATTTGGTCTACACAGTCTAGAGAAAGTAGAAAGATACGGTTCTAGGAGATGAACAAGCTCGGAATTCGACCGTCGTATTGCAGCTACTAAGCCACGGCTACCACCTACTAGGGCAGGGCAGTAATCAACCTATAAATGAGCTCCCCCCGGACGACGATGTTGATAATTGTGTTTAAGACTAACAAACAGTATTTGGGCATTTCCGTTACGAGAGATCAAGCACCCTTGCAACTTTGTCAACGCATTCTGTCGTAGACGGCCTATCTAACCCCTTGTTCGGAATATGGATCAAAGTTTCGATCCCCACTGGATTGATCAGCTCCTACTAAATCTGTTCGTCTTTGCGGTGCTATCGTTATTTATTAGCCATCTGTATACGATATGCTTTACATTTTCATCAAAGAACCATTCCCTGCCGCAAATTGGCAAAGACCCAGGGCAATCCTCACTAGTAGCAGCTCGCCAGGACTTCTTAGAAAATGGGTTCAAGTTGATCAAAGAGGGTTATGACAAGGTGTGTGGTCTGAATTCTAGGTTGTAGCAGCTAATAAGTAACATTGGCGTATCCTAGTATGGTGATTCTGCGTTCGTTGTACAGACTGCAGACATGGAAAGAGTAGTACTGTCGAGACGTTACATCCACGAGCTGAGATCGTTACCAGAAGATACTCTGAGCCTTCGCAAAGCCATGAGCGAGAGGCATCTCGGCAAATATACAGGGTTGAACATTATCGAATTGAGCCATTTGCAGAATGAAGTCTGTAGAGACCAGCTACAACAGAATCCGAGTAATTTAACATGAGATATATTTCTCATTGTTATATTAACGCGTCTTTAGATCAATTGCTACCCGGTATTCAGGAAGAGATCGGCTTCGGGCTTGATCAAGCATTTGGTCATAGGGAGAGAAATGGTACGTGAATTCTAGCGCATTTTATCTAGCTGAAGATTGCGGACCAAGAGTTCTTAGAATTGCATCGCGCAAACGTCTACAAGTTAACTCCTGACTGCGTTGGACGTGCGGTGTCGCGCTCTCTTGTGGGCTCTAAACTCACTAATGACCTTCTTTGGCTAGAGACAGCAATTGGGTACACTGGAGACGTCTTTGCCGTCTCACAACATCTACGTAACAGACACTGGCTTGTGCGGCTTTTCATCTACGCATTATCGGATGCTCGGAGACGACTTTGGAGGCGTATAAATACGGGGAGAAACTACCTTATTCCACTACTTGAGGATCGCGCAACCAATTCCACAGAAAGGACTTCAGAAAACCTGCTCGAATGGATGACTGTAAGCGCAAAGGGCAACGACAAGGCTCCCTACAGGTTGAGCGACAAAATCATGTTTCTGTGCCTAGCAAGTATCCATACTAGCACAAGCACAGCAGTGCATGCATTGTTAGATCTTTGTGCTTACCAGGATGATGTTCTCGAAACACTCCATAAGGCAAAATCAGCAGTTTCAGTCAACCCCTAACGTAAGATATAGGTTCTATAAACTTAATACTAGGTACTCTTAAGTCTTAGGAATTTAGATCTAGTCTCCTTTTTATTATATCTCTTCTTATTAAAAAGTTATTTAAGTTATAAGTTATAAAGCTTAGACCCATAAATAGAAGCAGCTTACTTAAGTTATTATATTATATTTCAGGGTTAAAACTTAGCCTATTTAGGTTTAGGTCATATAGGGAACCCTTATTTCAAGGTTAAAACTTAACTTATTTAGGTTTAGGATTACGTTACTATTACCTTATGTCTTAGATTACTTCTTATTTATAACCTAGCCTTACTTCTTATATAAATATTACTTATATACCTAAATTCCTTTACTTTTATTATAATTATAAGTTTGTCTTCTAATATAAAGTCTTTAATTTCAAACTAGGATAATAGATTTT
The DNA here is from genome assembly GCA_003988795.1 of Proliferodiscus dingleyae. NCBI lineage: Eukaryota > Fungi > Ascomycota > Leotiomycetes > Helotiales > Lachnaceae > Proliferodiscus > Proliferodiscus dingleyae. The sequence goes on from QYAK01000047.1 coordinate 170,751, forward strand.
CTTTATGTAGACTTATAGTTAGCCTAGCTATTATATCCCCCTTTAATATATTTATTATTATAATAAGCTAATTTTAAGATAAGGTTCGAAACTTCGCTTAATAATATCTTAGTATCTAGTAAGGCTATAAAAGATATAGCTACGCGAAAATTTAGTATTTTTTAGCCTCTTTCTTTTTACTTAGATAGATTTTACTTACTACCTCTTAGAACCATTTAATTAATTTTTAACCCTAAGGCCTATATCTATATAAAAGGACTCTAGTTAATCTTTAACTATTATATATACTAAAATAAGCTATTTAGGAATACTAACGGTTAAGTAGCTAAATAGTAGTTTTCGCGATTTAAACCTACCTAATAATAAGGAGTAAGAGTAATAAAGAGTAAAAGTAGTAAAAAGTAAATTTACTAATAAGTAAATTAGAAAATAACTAAATTAACGTTTTATAGTATAATAAATAATTATAGTAGGCGGTTATATAAGGCTTTAGTAATAAGTAGTAATAGGCCTAAAATATAACTAATAGCTAATTAGTATAATAAAGATTAGAGAGAGATAAGACTAGAAGTGCGATTAGTAAGAAGAGGTATAGGTTTGGTAGGTAGTAGCTATGCCAAAAGCTAAATAAGGCCCTAAGAGACAAGCGTATTAAGAAATATACTATTAAACTCTAGAAAATACCTAAAGGAAATTTTTTTATAATAGAAAACCTAAAAATCTAAATTTAAATTAAATATATATAAGAAAAATCTAATATTATATATAATATAAAAGAAATAATATAATAATCTATTCTAAGTAATAAAAGTCTAAGTAACTCTATTATAAAATACCTCTTACTTCTTTCTAAAACTCTACCTCTTTTAGTTTTATTTATTTCTAAGAGATTATAAGCATTTAATAAGAAAGAAATCTAAATAGGATTTAAAATAAGTATAAGTATTCCTAATATATATACCTTTAAGGAAATTAGGTAATATAAGGTTAGAGGGGTTCTAGACCTAACTTATATAAGTAATGCTAAAGATTTCTATATATATTAAAAAAGCATATAAAAGTACGTTTAATATCTAATAGTATTAATTACTTATAAGTATCTAATAAGAAAGAAATTTAAATAGCCCTTAAAACAAGCACTACTTATATATAACCCTTAGGGAGAGTAAGTAATATTAGGTTAAAGGAGTTCCAGATCTGCATTATATACGTTTTAGGTATATATACTATTTATATAACTATCTTTATAAATTATATTAAGCCCCTTTTGCTTCTTACCTTCTTGTAAATACTAAGCTAAAAGCTCTTAGGTATTATAAGTAATAATAACGAAGTATATATATAAAGTCTTATTATAGCTTCTTAATATAAATAGAAAACTATATTAAGTTAAGCATAAAGCTCTTATCTAATAAGTAACTACTCTTACTTATATAAAAGCTTTATATTATAAAGTTAGTAGAAGTCTAATATACTTCCTTAAAGTCTCTTATACTCTTGCAAACTTTATAACATAATCCTCTTACCTTTACGACTAGTAATAAGGGCTATAGTACTAAGATAACATAATAAGTCTACTAGAAGGGTTCTTACTTATTCCTTAATCCCTTATACTCTTATACTCTTATCTTCTCCTAAGTCTCCTTAACTTAAGAGCTCCCTAAGTCTAAAGAGTCATATACTATAATTATAATAATACCTAATAAATTCGTCTAAGAGAAACAAGAGAGCTTAGAAGCTAAGCCTAAAGATTAAAAAAACATAAAAGCATTTAGGATATAATTTAAAGAAAGTCAAATCTAATAAGGAAAGCAATTATAAAAATCAAAGACAAAATTAAACTATTATTTAAGAATATAAGCTATAAAACTAAATTACTATTTAAAAGTAGTTATAAAACTAAATTATAGTTTAAGAGCATAAGCTACTAAGCTATTACTTAAGAGCATAAGAGTAGCTAAACTACTCTTTAAGAGTAGCTTAAATTACTATTCAAGAGCATAAGCTATAATACTAAACTACTCTTTAAGAGTATAAGCTACTAAGCTACTACTTAAGAGTATAAGCTACAAGAGCATAAAACTAAACTACTAGTTAAGAGTAGCTAAGCTACTTCTTAAGAGTATAAGAGTAGTTATAATACTAAATTACTATTTAAGAATATAAATTACTAAACTATAATTTAAGAACATAAGCTATAATACTAAACCACTATTTAAGAGTAGCTAAACTACTCCTTAAGAACAGAAGCTATAATACTAAATTATAGTTCAAGAGTATAAGCTACTACTTAAGAGCAAAAGCTATTACTTAAGAGCATAAGCTACTATTTAAGAGTATAAGCTATAAAACCAAACTACTATTCTAAACTACTATTTAAGAATACAAGCTACTATTTAAGAGCACAAGCTACTAAACTACTATTTAAGAGCATAAGCCACTATTTAAAAGCATAAGCTATAATGCTAAACTATTATTTAAAAGTAGCTAAACTATTATTTAAGAGTATAAGCTATAATACTAAACTTCTTAAATTATTTTATTAAAAAACATTTTCTTAGAATAGACCCTTATAACTAATCCTAATAAAGAAATAAGGTTAGTAAGTATATAAGAAAGGTAAAGTATAGTTTATCTTAAAAGGAAACTAAAGGTATATAGCTTATTAAGAAGCCCTTTAGTTAGATTTTAATAATAATATATAAAACCTCTTTTAAGGTATTTAGGTAAGGCTAAGGCTTGTATTCCTAATCTTATTATCTTATAATTACTAAATCGCTAACTTACTCTTAGTTTATTAAAGGTACTTAAGGCCTATAATACTAAGAGGAAAGGAATACTAAGGAGGAGATTATTATATAATATAAGTTAGATAAAATAAACTATAATATATAAAACAACATTAGAGCAAATAGCTATAAGCTATATATTAGCTACTAAATACCTAGGTTTAGCGTTAATATAAACCTTAGGGTTAGAGCTTAGGTTAACGGATAGAATATACTAAGCTACTTAATATAATAGGTATTACAAAGGACGTATTAAGTAAGGTACCTCTTTATATTAAGAATCTTCTAAAGAAAGTAGCTTAGTATAATAAGTATTATAAAGAACATATTAGATAAGGTACTTCTTTATATTAAGAATTATTTAAAGAAAGCTAAACGAATAGAATATACTAAGCTACTTAGCATAATAAGTATTATAAAGGACATGTTAAGTAAAGTACTTCTATTTACTTAGTTAAGTAATAATATTAGATTTGAACCTTTTTATATTCCTAAGAAGTTAGAAAAGGGATTAATAAGTTAAGATAATAATATAATTAAGCTCTTTATATAAGTAAGGAAAAGATTACTTTCTTAGTAAAAGATCTAAGTAACTAAGAATATATTTTAGACTAATATAAATACCTTAATTAAAGCTTAGTTTAATATACTCTAAAGTAGAAGTATATACTTAAGAATTAGATTTTAAATCTTAAGAAGAATATTAAATCCTTATATAAAGAAAATTCTTATCTTAAGGTATACTTTAAGAGCTTAAATAAGGTATTTGCAAAGACTACTAAGATTAAGGCTAAGCTATAAGTTACTTAAATATAATTAAAGGAATTAATAAAGGAGAATAAGATAATAAAAAGTATATTCTTAAATTTAGAGAACATTATAAGCTCTTACTAAAGGAAGAGATATTTAGCTTATTATAATAAGCTTAGTATTATTAAGCCTTTTGCAAAGTATTAGATAATATAAGGAGATTATAATCTAATATTAAAAAAAGTAAAGAAGTAAGTATTATTCCCTATTAGATTATTAGCTCTTTAGTCTTTCTAATATCACTTACCTTTATTTAATTCTTAATAAGTAAACTAATTTAAAGTAAAAGATTAATAGCAAAGAGGACTTCGTTCTTTATAATAATACCTTATTACTTTAAAGAATTCATTTACTTACTAGTAAAGGGACTTATTAAGCTATTACTTAAAAGCTATATATAAGCTCTTAAAATCAATTCCTTATCTATAAGCCTATAAGATAATTCTAATAACTATTACTTATATAATAAGATTAGTAGGACTATACTAGTTATCCTAGCAAGTGTTATAAGTACTAATATAATATTTACTTATCTCTCTTATTAGTCTTATATAAAAGTTAGGAAAGAAGTCTAGTAAGACTTGGTTTTTAGTCCTAAAGTACTTATTTATTTAGATAATTTCTAAAAGTTTTATTATTTCTCTAATATAAATAAGCTAGTATTTATAAATCCCTAAAGTTAGGAATAAGAAGTGTTAACTACTTAATAATAATAATAACGATAATAATAGCCCTTTAGAGACTTGCTAGGGGATCTCTATAAAGGCATAGCTTAATCTTAATCTTCTTAACTAACTTTAGATTCAAACTATATTATAAATAATAATATCTTAATTATTATTAAATAGTATAATAATTTTTATGTTTATAAGGTACTATTAAAGTATTTATATATATTATAGCTAATAGAGGTTTTTAAGGGTAATAGCAATTTCAATAAGGTAAAAGTCCTTAGCTTTATTAGACATAAGGAAGAGTTACTATTAATATTTGTATTACTTAAATAAGTCAAATATATTAATAAATACTAAAAAATATTAGATTCTAAGTTATAAGAGAAAGAGATTAAGCGCTTTATAAACTTTTATATCTTTAAGTTTGCTTTATATATATAAGATATAGTATATAATTAAGAGATTAGTTAAACTTTATAATATCATATAAAGCCTTACCTAATAATCTAGTATATATATTATATACTAGTTAAAGTAGTTAGGCTTACTAAAGCTAGCTTAAATTAAAAGGTTAAGATTAGTTACTTATATCTCCTTTAGTATTTTATATTAGAAAATAATATAAAATCCTTATTAAGGTATCTTATAAATCATATAAGGCTTTTAAAGTTTAGTTTAAAGAATATATAAGACTAAGATTTATTATAAGCACTTACTTAATACTAAATATAAAAAGAAGCTTAAACGAAGTTAATTAAGTTTTTAAGAAAGATATGTAAAATAATATAATAAATAGGATTTAAAGAGGTAATATATTAGTAGTTATCTATTTTAAGAATTAAGAGCTCCTTTAGTATTACTATACTCTTGCATAATTTAAGACACGAGGTATAAGTTATATACGTAACTATATAAGGTCTAATATTAACTTATTAGCTAAAGGATCTCCCTTATTACTCTAATTATATTAACCTTTATCTCTTACTAATATACTTACTCTTCTATCTAGTAGTAATCTATAAGGAGGAAAAGGTTTATACTTAGATAGCTTATAAGGATAAAGGTAATAGCTAAGGCTAGGGAAGATATAGAAATAAAAGAGTAATCTTATATTAAGAAAAGGTTATAAAGCTTAATATTTTCCTCTTATAAACCTTTGGGGTTAGGGTTAGGGTTAGGGTTAGGGTTAGGGTTAGGGTTAGGGTTAGGGTTAGGGTTAGGGTTAGGGTTAGGGTTAGGGTTAGGGTTAGGGTT